>PISX010007821.1:0-86473 GCA_004024625.1 Mellivora capensis
CTTTGATCTCCTGGTTGATCCAAGCATTCTTAAGCAAGGTGGTCTTTAGCTTCCAGGTGTTTGAGTTCCTTCCAAACTTTTCCTTGTGATTGAGCTCCAGTTTCAAAGCATTGTGATCTGAGAATATGCAGGGAATAATCTCAGTCTTTTGGTATCGGTTGAGTCCTGATTTGTGACCCAGTATGTGGTCTATTCTGGAAAAGGTTCCATGTGCACTTGAGAAGAATGAGTATTCTGTTGTTTTAGGGTGGAATGTTCTGTATATACCTATGAGGTCCATCTGGTCCAATGTGTCATTCAATGCTTGTGTTTCTTTATTGATTTTCTGCTTGGATGATCTATTACTGAGAGAGGCGTGTTAAGATCTCCTACTATCAATGTATTCATATCAATATGATTCTTTATCTTGATTAATAGTTTTCTTATGTAACTGGCTGCTCCCATATTGGGGGCATAGATATTTACAACTGTTAGATCATCTTGATAGATAGTCCCTTTAAGAATGATGTAGAGTCCTTCTGTATCTCTGACTACAGTCTTTAGTTTAAAATCTAATTTATCTGATGCGGCACCTGGGTGGCTCAGTGGGTTAAAGCCTATGCCTTCGGCTCAGGTCATGATCCCAGGGTTCTGGGATCGAGCCCCACTTCGGGCTCTCTGCTCGGCGGGGAGCCTGCTTCCCCCTCTCTCTCTCTGCCGGCCTCTCTGCCTACTTGTGATCTCTGTCTGTCAAATAAATAAATAAAATCTTAAAAAAAAATCCAATTTATCTGATATGAGAATCGCTACCCCGGCCTTCTTTTGAGGCCCATTGGCATGAAAGATGCTTCTCCAACCCTTCACTTTCAATCTGGGTGTATCCTGAGGTTCGAAATGGGTCTCTTGTAGACAACATATGGATGGGTCCTGTCGTTTTATCCAGTCTGCAACCCTGTGTCGTTTTATGGGTGCATTTAGGCCATTCACATTGAGAGTGATTATTGATAGATACGTTTTTATTGAAATCGTGTTACCTTTGAAGCGTTTCTTTCTGTAGATTGTCTCTATATTTCTGTTCAGTGATATTCTTAGGATTTTTCCTCTTTTATAGAACCCCCCCTTAATATTTCCTGCAGTGTCAGTTTGGTTGTTGCATACTCTTTTAAGCCTTGCCAGTCTTGGAAACTCTTTATCTCTCCATCCATTTTGAATGTCAGTCTTGCTAGATAAAGTATTCTTGGCTGCATGTTCTTTTCATTTAACAACATATATATTCTTTTGTATTAATCTATAACCTCTTGACTGTTTCCAGTTGAAAAATTACTTCCATACTGTATCAAGCTCAAAAATCCTCAAAACCGGGCATCTTACTTGATTAACATTATTACTCAGCCATAAAAAAGGGAGGAGATCGTGCCATTTGCAACAACATGGATGGACCTAGATGATATTATGCTAAGTGAAATCAGTCAGACTGAAAAAGACAAATACTGTATGATTTCACTTATATATGTAATCTAAAAAGCAAATGAAGAAACAAATAAAAAGCAGAATGAGTCCTATAAATATAGAGAACAGACTAATGGCTGCCAGTGGGGAGGTGGGGGTGGGGGCTGGGCAAAATGGGAGAAGGGAAGTGGAAGATACAAGCTTCCAGTTATGGATGAAGAAGTCACAGGAATAAAAGGCACAACATAAGGAATATAGTTAATGACATTGTACTATTACTGTATAGTGACAGTATCTGTACTTGTGCATAATGTATAAACCTATAGAATCACTATATTGTACACCTGAAACTAATGTAACATTGTGTGTCAATTATACTCAAATAAAATAATTAAAAACAAAACAAAACTCATAGATACAGAGAACAGAATGGTAGTTGCCAGGGGGAAGGATAGCTGGGGGAGTGAGTGAAATGGGTGAAGAAGGCATCAAAGGTTATTAATTTCTAGCTATAAGGTTAAATAAGTCATGGATATGTAATGTACAGCATGGTGACTATAGTCAATAATATTGTAGTGCATATTCAAAATTTCTAAGAGAGTAAATCTTAAAATCTTTCTTTACCACCACAGAAAAAAACCTTTCTTGTAACTTTGTAAGGTGACAGATGGTAGCTAGACTTCCTTCGTGGTGATCATTGCACTGTGCATACAAATATTGAATTATTATGTTTTGCACCTGAAACTAATATAGTATTTTTGTTGATTATACTGCAATTAAAAAGTGTAAAAACAAAAAGCCAAAACAAAACAAAATTCAGAGACCCTGAGGCCCTTTAGCTGCCTAATGTAGCAATTGTGTCCATTTGTAGTTCTTTATCTTTAGCAGCCTCAAGTTTCAGACTTATTATAGGTGTACAATAAATATTTTTCAGTAAAAGTAAAATGTATTCTAATGATTTTTAATCCCCTTTAAGATAGTTTTATATACTTTCACTTAAAATTTGTAGAGATTTTAAACAGGTTATGAGTCTGGTTATGATCTTTTTGACCCCTCAGATCTTCACTGAAGTGAGTCAAGATCCAGAGAACACTGAGTGGAGTGGATGTGAGTGGATTTATTTTAAAATTTATGAGTAAAAGAGGCAACTATCAATAGGAGCACTTGTTGTTTGCCATAGATCTGTTGTGAGAAATTGGGGTGTCCTTGTTCCCGGGCCTCTGGCTGATTCTGCAGCTGATGAGATGAAGCAGAAATTATGACAGGGCATGCTCCCTATCAGGAGCTGTCATGAGTCACTCCTTTTACTGGGAAGAAAGCGTTCACAGTAATATGAAGACCTTGATGCAAGAGTGATCATCTCTGGCCCTGGTATGCATGAAGTAAAGAACTTGGTACCTTTCTAGTCCCATTTGAATATAATTGGGTTTAGAATGACATCAGAGATGTTTTTCTATATTATATGTTCTAAGAACAATGTGACTTCAGCAACACTGGTGAAAATCTGAATCGTTTAGAAAAATGTCCTATTGCTTTGACAAGCATAAAAATTTATATAATTCCAAATACTACACAGCTGTTTCTAAAAAGTATTAAGTATAATAGTATTATCCTTATTACCCTTGTTTTTTCCCCAGAATATGGTATAGTATGACATCACTTACAATTAATTGTGCTTTGTTGAAATCAGTATGCCAACCCTCTTATATTACGTGCAATGCTATTAGTTTTGTTATGAATAAATATGTCAAACAAGAAAACAAACATATATTTTGAAAGTAAAGAAAAAAAAAGTTGAACTGTTGGCAGGGGTTAATGGAGGTAGGAGGTGAGAATACAGGAGGCAGAAACACAGGATAATAGTGAAATTCTAAGCCCTTGTGGGAAAAAAAAAAGAAATCTTGAGTAGTTCTAGTTCTCTTCATGTTATAGAACTAAGCGTTGAAGGATATATTACCTACATCTCAGGAATTAGGAAACCTCTAACTGGTATCTGGGTGATATTAGTCAACATCTCAAGTTATGCTCCCAATATTGTATACCAACTTCTCTCTCACTCAGCATTCAAATTCCACTATACATCCAATCACTTACACAAAAGCCCAGGAATCATTCTTCTTTCTTTTTCTTTTTTTTTAATTTATTTGAGAGAAAGATAGAGAGCATGTGTGTGTGAGCAGGGGGAGAGGAAGAAGGGAAGAGAGAGAATCCTCAGCAGGGAACCCTGTGAGGGACTCAATCCCATGACCCTGAGATCATGACGTGAGCCGAAATCAAGAGTTGGACATTTACCTGACTTTTACATCCAGGCACTCCAGCCTGACTCATTCTTTCTTTTCTTTCTTTTTCTTTTCTTTTTTTTTTTTTTTTTTTAGGATTTTATTTATTTATTTGAGAGAGAGAGTGAGAGAGCACAAACAGGGGGAGTGGCAGAAGGAGAGGGAGAAGCAGGCTCCCCACTGAGCAGGGAGCCCATAGTGGGGCTCAATCCCAGGACCCTGGGATCATGATCAGAGCTAAAGGTAGAGACTTAATTGACTGAGACACCCAGGTGCCCCAGGAGTCATTCTTGACTGTGCTTTTCCTTTTATCTTCCATAACCAATTCAAAAGCAATTCTGTAGTTCTAGTTCTCTCTCTTTTTTTAAAAAAGATTTTATTTATTTATTTGAGAGAGTGAAAGCAAGAGAGATCATAGAGGGAGAGGGAGAAACAGACTTGCCCCTGAGCAAAGCTCCCGATGTGGAGCTCAAAATCCTAGAACCCCGAGATCATGACCTCAGCCAAAGGCAGATGGCTAACCAGCTGAGCCACACAGGCACACTCAGAACTACTCCTGTAGTTCTATTTCTAAAATAAACTTTGAAACTATTTACTTGTTTCCTATATCAGTACTACTCCTGGTCTTAGAACACCTTCATCTCCTTCCTGGACAAGTGTGAAAGAATTGTAATCTCTATTCTAACCACCCTTTTCCCACTCTTGCCATGCTCTTCTCCTTCCATAGCAGAGTGATATATGAAAATAGTAAATAAAATTAAGTCTCCTTCTTTGTTAAAAATCCTCTGGTGAGTTCCCATATCTCTGAGGATAGAATCCATACCCATGCAGTGCTGGGGAAGAAGCTGGCCCCTCACCCAGTACCACCTGCTCTCAATAGGCTCCTAGCATGCTTCCCACATATGCCCAACAGGTGCCATGATTTCTCCTTCCTTAGGGTTTTTGTTCTTGCTACATTTGCACATGCATTTCTCCTCATTCCATCCCCATCTTCTCCTTCCATGTCAATTCAAATATCCCTCCTTGTGGAAGTTTTCCCTGTCTATTCTAATGAAAATTGTCTGCATTTACCACGTTGCTTTATTTCTTTCATAACACTTGTTAATATCTGTAGCTTATTTATATGCAATTTCTCTTCCTACCAGAGACAGGAACCTGTGGCTTTTTCACTGCTGTATTCCCATTGCCATTTTATGGTAAACATTCCATAAATTTTGGTTGAGTGAAAAAATCCTTTACTGAGTGTTAGGTCTGTTATTAAACGAAACGAGACTGAGACAAAGTGAAAGTTATTTAAAGTTTTATTTTATGATAAGTATTAGAGGTCAGACTGATTGGACAGGGGAACGAGACTGAAACAAAGTTAAAGTTATGCAAAGCTTTATTCTATGCCAAGCATTAGAAGTCAGACTGACCCGCCAGGGCCGTCTCCGAAGAGAGTGACCACCCCCAGCTTACAGGCTCAAGAATTGACTGACTGACAGGTCAGGGCTGCCTCTGAAGAGAGCGACCCCTCCCCATCTTACAGACTACCTCTTATAGAGCAAAAGTCTGGCCATACATAGGTGGCCAATGAGATTGTAGTCATGTTAGGTCACATGCAGGTGACCAATTGAATTACAATTTACCCTATAGTAGCTGACCTAACCTATTGCTCTGGTCAGAATTGGTGCTCAAGGTTCGCGCCCAAACAGTGGGGTTTACACTCTTTGGTGGTTAGGGAAAAAGTATGTGTGTTTCTTACTGATTGAATGTCTCTACCTGGCCCGACTCGTCCTTGTATTCTGGGCTCTGTTATCAGGAACTGGCCGACCTGGCCTTGTATTCTGGGCCCTGTTATTAAGAACTGGCTAACCATATTTTACTGGTTTTCCAGACTTGCTTTTAAGTAAGTTTCTCTGGGGGGAGGGGGACAGGGTCAGTTTAAGTTTCACTGCACAAACAACAGAATGGCTTTTAACCAAGATGGAGTCACTCTGGCTAAATAGATCCTTACACTGAGATGTCCTCCTGTCCCTTTGGGAACCACTGGCTTATCACCTATCTCTTCCTGTAGTTCAGAGAGATCCATGGGCCTATCCTGTATTTCGACTTTCATTTAGGTCTTTTCTGCTTCCCATCAAACAAACCTCCCAAAAATTGAGTCATGGGCCTCTGATAGGGTAAGGAGCAATCCCTTTGGTTGCCATAAGGGTCCAGCCATGGCTGAATCCCTGTAGGCACAAAGATTGGGCAGAAATGGGCTCTTGATGTATTTGTCCTTAGGGTCAGTGCCAGCTATTCTTAACCTCCAAAGATAAGGGACTTTTCAAAGATATGCTACATAACTTAGAGAGTTCTGAGAAGGAAAACTAAGACTGTATTGCCCTTCCTGACATCAGTTTTAATGAAAGAGAAGTTAGATGAACTCTAGAGGGTGAAACTCATATTCTTATGGATCTGCAATTCTAATAGTTTTTTTCTACTCTTCTTTTTATTGAGGTATAGTTGAAAACTAAAATAGTAAGATACTTTAAATGAACCTTTTGATGATTTGATGTGTATATATTGTGAAAGGATTCCCTCCGTCAAGTAAATGCACATCCATTACCTTATATATTGACCTGTGTGTGTGTGTGTGTGTGTGAAGTTCTACTCTTACCACATCCAATTATACAATAGAGTGTTATCAGTTACAATCACTGTGTTATATGTTAGATACTCATATTTTATTCTTCTCAGAGCTGAAAGTTTGTGTTACTTTTCTATCAACATTTCCTTATTTCCCCCAGTCCCCAGCTCCTGGCAAGTGCTTTTTACTCTGTGTTCCTATGAGGATTTTTTTTGTTTTTTTGTTTGAGTTTGTTTGTTTGTTTTTAGATTTCGCTGTAATTGATACCATGAAGTATTTGTCTTTGTCTGTCTGGCTTATTTCACTTAGCACAATGCCCTCAAAGCCCATCCATGTTTCCGCACATGATAGCATTTCTTTCTTTTTAAAGGCTACATACATTCCATTATATGTATATACAACATTTTATTTATCCATTCACCCATGGCTAAAAACATAGGTTGTTTCTAGGGCTTGGTTATTGTAAATAATGCTGCAATGAATATGACAGTACTTATTATCTCTTTGAGTTAATGGTTTATTACCTTTGGCTATATACCTAGAAGTGGGATTGCTGGATCATGTGGTAGTTCAATTTTTATTTCTTGAGCAAAGTCCATAGTGTTTTCCATAGGGACCATACCAATTTACGTTCCCATTAACAGTGTACAAAGTTCCCCTTTTCTCCACATCCTCACTAGCATTTGTTATTTCTTGTCTTTTTGATGATAGCCATTCTAACAGGTGTGAGCTGGTATCTCATTGTGGTGTGATTTACATTTCTCTGATTATTAGTGATGTTGAGCACCTTTTCACAATCTGTTGGCCATCTGTATATTTTTTTTAGAAAAATATCTATTCAGATTCTTTGTCCATTTTTTAATTGGGTTGTATGTTTTGTTGCTATCAAGTTGTATAAGTTCCTGTTATATTTTGGGTATTAGCCTATTATATTTTTTATATGTTTATGTTTATTATATATGTTTATTACATGATATGTGGTTTGCAAATATTTTTTCCTATTCTATAGGTATACTTTTCATTTTGTTTCTGATTTGTTTGCTGTGCAGAAACTTTTTAAATGTAGTCCCACTTGTTTATTTGTGGTCTTGCTTCCTTTGCTTATGGTATCAAATCCAAAAAATCATTGCTAAGACCCATGACAAGGAGTTTACCCTCTATGTGTTCTTCTAGGTATTTTATGATTTCAGATCTTATGCTCAAGTCTTGAGTAAATTTTTTTGTATGGTATAAGACAGAGGTCCAGTTTGATTCTTTTGCATGTGGCTATCTAGTTTTCCCAACACCATTTTTTGACAAGACTATCCATTTTCCATTGTATATCTTTGATCCCTTTTTTTGAAATTAATTGACTGATTTCTGGGCTCTCTATTCTGTTCTATTGATCTACGTGTCTGTTTCTATGCCCAATAGCACACTGTTTTGATTATTATAGCTTTGTAATATAGTTTGAAATCAGGAAGTGTGATGCCTCCAGCTTTGTTTTTCTTTCTTAAGATTGCTTTTACTATTTGGGCTCTTTTGTGGTTCCACACAAATTTTAGGACTGTTGTTTCCATTTCTGTGAAATATGTATTTGAAATTTTGATAGGTATTACATTGATTCTGTAGATTGCTTTGGGTAGTAGAAACATTTTAATGATATTAATTCTTCCAATCCATGAGCATAGGATATCTTTCCATTTATTTGTTTCTTCTTTAATTTTTTTCATCAGTGTCTTATAGTTTTAAGTATATAGGTCTTTCTCTTCATAGTTAAGTTTACTCCTATGTATTTTATTCTTCTTGATGCAATCATAAGTTGAAATTTCTCCTTCTGTTAGTTCAGTGTTGGTATATAAAAACACAACTGGTTTTATATATTGCTTTTGTGTCCTGCAATGTTACTGGATTCATTTATTAGTTCTAACAGGTTTTCTATTTTGTTTTGTTGTTGTTTTTGTTGTTTTTGTTGAGTCTTCAGGGTTTTCTATATATAATATCATACAAATAGAGACAGCTTTACTGCTTTCTTTCCTCTTAGATGCCTTTTCTTTCTTTTTCTTACATAACTGCTCTGCCTAGGACTTCCAATACTATGTTGAATGAAAATGGCAAGAGTAGGAATCCCTGTTTTGTTCCTGATATTAGAGGAAAAGCATCCCACTTATCATCAGTGGGTATAATATTAGCTGTGAGCTTGTTCTATATAACGTTCACTGTATTGAATTATGTTCCCTTTACACCCACTTTGTTGAGAGGGTTTGTTTATCATAAATGGATGTCGAATGTTGTCAAATGCTTTTCTTCAAAAGAAAAGTATATAACACATATATATGTGTTATATATATATAACACATATATATATAAGATGATCATATGATTTTTATCCTTTGTTTTGTAATGCACTGCATCATATAATTGATTTATAGAAGTTGAACCATCCTTGCATCCCTGGAATAAATCCCACTTGATCATGGTGTATGATTTTAATGTACTGTTGAATTTGTTTGTTAATATTTTGCTGAAGATTTTTTTTATCTGCCTTTCTATTTTCATCTTGTTGCACTCTTTCTCTCTCTCTCTCTCTCTTTAAATTTTATTTATTTATTTGTCAGGGAGAGGGGGAAATCACATGCAGGGAGAGCAGCAGGCAGAGTGAGAAGCAGGCTCCCCGCTGAGCAAGGAGCCTGATGCAGGACTCAATCCCAGGACCCTGCATGGGATCGTGACCTGAACTGAAGGCAGACACTTCACCAACTGAGCCTCCAGGTATCCCACTCCCTCTTTTTTTTTGTAACTGAAGTATAACTGACATACAGTGTTTTATTAGTTTTGGTATACAACATAGCAATTAGACAGTTCTATATGTTACATTATACTCAGCATGGTAAGTATAGTTACCATCTATTACCATATAATGTTATTACAATATTATTGACTATATTCCCTATGTGATTTTTTTTTATCCCCATGACTTATTTATTTCATAACTGGAAGTTTGTACCTTTACCTATTTTGTCCCTCCCTTATCAGTCCCCTTCCCTCTGCAACTACCAGTTGTTCCCTGTATTTATGATTCTTTCTCTGTTTCTTTGTTTTGTTTTTTAGGTTCCACATATAAGTGATATCATATGGTATTTGTCTTTGTCTGACTTATTTCACTTATCATAATACCCTCTAGGTTTATTTTGCCTAAGAATTATTACATATATATTCATCAGGGATGTTGGTCTACAGTGTTCTTTTCTTGTATATTCCTTGTCTGGCTTTGGTATCAAGGTAATGTTGGCCTCATATAATGAGTTTGGAAGTTTTCTATTTTTTTAAAAGAGTTTCATAAGTATTGGTATTAGTTCTTTTTAAAATGTTTGGTAGGATTCACCAGTGAAGCCATTGGTCTTGGATTTTCCTTTGTTGAGAGTTTTTTGATTACTAATTCAATCTCCTTACTAGTAATTGGTCTATTCAGATTTTCTATTTCTTCATGTTTCAGTATTGGTAGGTTGTATATTTTCAGGATATATCCATTTCTTCTAGGTTGTCCAATTTGTTGGTGTATAATTATTTACAGTAGTATATTATGATTCTTTGTATTTTGTGTGCTATTGGTTATAATGTTTTTCATTTTGGTTTATAATTTGTGGTCAGAAAAGAGGCTTGATATGACGTTAACTTTAAATTTATTGAGACTTGTTTTGTGGTGTAACATATGATCTATTCTGGAGAATGCTCCATGTGCACTTGAGAAGAAGGTGTATTGGAACTGAATGGAATATGGATTATTTTTTTCTTTATTTCTTTTCTTTTCTCATATTTTTTTTTAAGAGAGAGAGAGAGTGGGGAGGGCTAGGGAGAGAGGGATAGAGAGACTCTCAAGCAGGCTTCATTCTCAGCATGAAGCCTGATGTGGGGCTCAATCTCACAACCCTGAGATCATGACCTGAGCCAAAATTAAGAGCTGGTCACTTAGCCAAATGAACCATCCAGCCACCCCTGGAAGAATCTGTATGTCTGTTAGGTCATCTGGCCTAATATATAATTTAAGTTTAATGTTTCCTTATTGATTTTCTTCCTGGATGATCTATCTGATGTTGAATGTGAGGTATTAAAATCTCCTGCTGGGTGGCTCAGTTGGTTTAGCATCTGCCTTCTGCTGGGTCATGATCCCAGGGTCCTGGGATTGAGTCTGGCATTGGGCTCCCTGCTCAGTGGGGAGTCTGCTTCTCTTTCTCCCTCTGCCCCTCCCCCTCTCCTGTGCTCGCTCTCTCTATCTCTCACTCTCCGAGAATCTCAAATAAATAAACAAAACCTTTAAAAAAATCTCCTATTATTGTATTGTCATTTATCTTTAGATCTTTTAATATTTGTGTTATATACTTAGGAGCTCCTATTTATCATGCATATACATATATATGTATATATGAATATTATATCCTCTTGATGAATTGACTCCTTTTGTTATATAATGACTTTCTTTGTCTTTTCTTACATTCTTAGTCTTAAAGTCCATTTTGTCTGCTACCAGTATAGCTACCTCTAAATTCTTTTGATTTCCATTTGTGTGGAATATGTTCTTCTATACCTTCACTTTTAGTCTATGTGTGTTCTTACAATTGAAGTCATTCTCTTGTACATAGCATATAGTTGGGTTTTTTTTATCCATTTAGGGGCTTGTGTCTTTTGATTGAAGAATTTAGTCCATTTATGGTTGAAGTCATTATTAGTAAGTATGGACTTACTATTGCCATTTTGTTAGTTGTTTTCTGGCTGTTTTATAATTCTTTTTTCCTTTTCTCATCTCTTGTTCTCTTCTGTGATTCAGTTATTTTCTTTCTTTTTTTTCTTTCTATAATGGTGTGGTTTGATTCCCTTCCCTTTTGTGTATCTACTAGAGAGTTTTGAGGCATCTATGATAAGAAACAAAATGTCTTAGGGTGCCTGGGTGGCTTAGTTGGTTAAGGGACTGACTCTTGATTTTGGCCCAGGTCATAATCTCAGGGTTGTGAGATCAAGCCCCACTTGGGCTCCATGCTCAGTGAGGAGTCTGCTTGAGATTCTCTCCCTCTTCCCTGACCATCCCTCCACTCTGGCACTCTCAGTCTCTCTCAAGTAAATAAGTAAATCTTTTTTTAAAAAGGAATGAAGTATTTTCTGAATCAGAGGAGACATATTTGCAAATCTCTAAATATTAGTTTTCTTTTGGTTGGTCACAGCTTATTCTTTAATACTCTTTCTTCTTTTTTGCTGGAGCAAATGCCTTGGGTATAAGCAAGGCTTTTAAAACATTTTATTTTTTAATGGGATCGGGAGGGGGACAAACCCTAAGAGACTCTTAACCTCACAAAACAAACTGAGGGTTGCTGGGGGGGAGGGGGGAAGGGAGAGGGTGGTGGGGTTATGGACATTGGGGAGTGTATGTGCTATGGTGAGTGCTATGAGGTGTGTAGACCTGGTGATTTGCAGACCTGTATCCCTGGGGCTAATAATACATTATATGTTTATAAAAAAATTTAAAAATTATTAAAAAAAAGAAATTGATAAATCAAAAATAAACACCCCATTTTATTTTCCTTCTTGAGATCCTCTGGAGTAAATATGTACCCCTTATGTGAGAGGTACAGTTCCAAAGAAATCACTATAATTTTGCTATGCTTGGAGCCTGACTTGCTTGCTGTCTTCATAATATTTCTGAAGCTCTAATCTGAAATACACTGATATCCTTATTTGGTATGTACAGTCCTCTGTGCCTTGCTCCTTGGAGTATGTTCTGTTTCATCTACTTGTCTAGAAAAGTTATTGTGGAGTCTAGTCATTATGCTTCAAGCTTTCTCATAAAACTCACATTTTGGAGTTTTACTCTGACTGGGACATATTTTCCTTCCATTTGCAAGATCAGGGATAACCAGGTTGGCTAGAACACTGTAGTTTTATTTTTGTTTGCTCTTTCACTTCACAAAAACTCTAGAAATTCTTCCTTTATATAGCTTTTCAAATTTAAGATTAGCTATTTCTGTATGAAAAATTTTCATCATTTATTTTGCTTCTAATTGCCTTGTTCTGTCCCTTTCTCCTTTACCCCCCTCTTTCCTTCAGAACATTCTTTGACATTGCTTTGCCTCCAACAGTATATGATTTTTAACTATGGCCAAATGTTTACTGGTTAGGTTGAGTAGCTTCAGATGCCATCTTTCATCTGTGTTGCTGAACGAAGCTTTGAGTGTTGAGTACAGAAGAAACGGAGCCATTTATAAATGTTCTGCTAGGTTTTTTCTTTTCTGTCCTTTTCTTTCTAGCATTACCTATTTGGGTTTTTTATCTATTTATTACATCTTCCAACTCTTCCTAACTAGACTTCTGGTTTCAGACATCAGATGTCACCTGAATTAAAATTATTGTTTTTGGTTCTCCTGTGTGTGATTTGATATTCAAATACACTGGACTTCATTTTATTTTCAAAAATGCTGTTTCTCTGAATACAAATCAAAACCACAATGAGATACCACCTCACACCAGTCAGAATGGCTAAAATTAACAAGTCAGGAAATGACAGATGCTGGCGAGGATGCGAAGAAAGGGGAACCCTCTTACACTGTTGGTGGGAATGAAAGCTGGTGCAACCACTCTGGAAAACAGCATGGAAGTTCCTCAAAAAGTTGAAAATAGAGCTACCCTATGACCCAACAATTACACTACTGAGTATTTACCCTAAAGATACAAACGTAGTGATCCGAAGGGGCACGTGCATCCGAATGTTTATAGCAGCAATTTTTCTTTACAGGTACTACAAGATGTTCCAGACTCATCTGGTATATTTCCTGACCCAGTCATAGAATCAGCCACTTCTCTAAGGGACCCTGGTTCCTTTTACAGGACAATAATATTAGAAAATAACATCTGGACATTAGGTATGCTGTTGCTATGGGATCAGCTGAGAGCAGTATGAAAAATGTGTGTGTGTATAGGTATATGAAGAATTTTTTCTATATATAACCCTCTGTATCTGTATTATACAACACCCAAGTTCTACTGATGTTTCCAATTCTAGTCCATTAGCACATGGCTCATTCTGTTTCCTTCTCTTATTTATTTGTAATCTCCCACTCCAACAATGAGAAACCTGGCTCCCACCATCTGCCATACATTTTTAAAAAATTTACCATTATATATTGTGGCATCAAAATTGTTAACATGTACTTACCCCAGGAGAGAGAACTTTACCAGCACAACTTCAGTACTTATGCCAGTATTTGTTTTGTTTTGCCTTTAGTCTTAGTAGAATCTACCCATTTCCAGTTACTTAGGTCAGGACCTTTGCCCAGTTTCCTTCTGTAGTTTCAGATATTTGTAATCTGATTAGATTGTTTTGCTACATTCTCTATTCCATCCTAAGTTCTCTGACCTCCTAAATAATGTTTTTAAAATTTGTGTACATTGAGGTTCATTCTTTGCTATAAAAGGCTATGGGTTTTGACAAATTCATAGTGTCATGTGTCCACCATTACAGTAACATATAGAATAGTTTTAATGCCCCCAAATACCCCTGGTGCTTATTCAACCCTTATTAACTCTTTTCCCCTCCATAACCACTGATCTTTTTACAATCCCACTAGTTTTTTATTTTATAGAGTGTGACAGAATTGGAATGTATTTGGATACCCTACACAACTTTCAGACTGATTTCTTTTATTTAACAATAGGTAGTTAAGATTGATACATGTAGTTTTATAGTTATAGTTTTATGGATATTATCTCTTTAAAATCACTTAATATTTCATTATATGGACACATCATGGTTCACTTATCCATGCACTTACTAGAGAATTTCTTGGTGACTTCCAGTTTTTGGTGATTATGAATACAGCTGTATAAACATTAAGGTGCAGGTTTTATATGAATATAAGCTTGCTTTTAGGTAAATACCTAGGAGTACTCTTATTGGATCATATGGTAAAACAAGATTTAGTTTTGTAAGAAGTTACCAGAATGTCTTCTAAACTAGCTGTAACCTCTACTGAATGAGAATTTGTATCTCATTGTTGCTTTGTATCTCAGTGTTGCTTTGTATCCTTGTCAGCAAGTGATATTGTCAATGTTTTGAATTTTTTTAAATGTTAATAGCAGCTTTATTCATAACTGTCCAAATGTGGAAGCACTTGAGATGTCCTTCAATAGTTACAAAGATACATAAAATGGGATACAGTCAGGCAATATAATTTTACTCAGCAATAAAAAGAAATGAGCTATCAAGCTATGAGGAGACATAGTGAGGAACCTTAAATGCAATATTATTAACTGAAAGAAGCTACATAAAAACGTTACACACCATATGATTCCAATTAGTTCATCTGGAGAAGACAAAACTATGGAGATGGGAGAAAGATCAGTGGGTTGCCAAGGGTTAGGGTGAAGAAAGGAAGGAACCCAGGTGTTTGTCATCCCAGAATTTGCCTGCTGACTTCTCTGAGAACTCTGAGATCCCATGAGATATGGTTTCCTTTGGAAAGAATGGCTGTGGCAGTAATGTCTTTGGTCCAATTTCATCATTTTTGAGCTACCCCTCACACTCAGCTCATTTTTTGGATTTTAACCATTCTGATAGGTATGCAGAGGCATCTCATTTTTCTGTTAATTTGCAATTCCCTAATGATAAAGGATGTTGAGTATATTTCATACACTTATTTGCCATCTTTGGTGAGGTGTCTTTTCAAAATTGCCCATTTTTTAGCTTGTCTGATTGTACTAGTTAGAACTTCTAGTACACTGATGACTAGAAGTGGTGAAATGGGGCATTCTCATCTTATTCAGGATCTAAGGAAGAAAAAATCCATTTTCTTTCCAGTAATTATGCTGTTAGTAGTATTTTGTTGAGATTATTTATCAGCTTGAGGAATTTCCCTTCTATTTCTAGTTTTCTGCTTGTCATGATTTTGCAAATATCTCCATTCTATAATTTGTCTTTACATTTTGTTCTATCACTTTTCATATACATTTTACACTTGTTTCCCAACATTTTCATATATGAAGTCTCAGATAAACCATGAGCTTCTTTGTGTCATTTGCTTCTTCCATTCTTTCTTTATTTTTCTCTCTAATATATAAGACTTCGACATGGTCAAACTCATAGACTTAGAATTTTTCTGGGCTCAATTTCTAGGGATTACCACTTACTAGTTTTTTGAACTTGGAAAAGTTCTTTTACCTCTCTGAGCCTCAATTTCCTTTTATGAAAAAGTTGGTGTATTATTCCTTCCTCATATTTGTAAATGCAGAACAAGTGGTTGCTACTATCTTTTCTTTTATGGAAAATTTTACTCTATTTTTTCATTCTGGAAAGCATTAGCATCACACTCTCCATCTGTGTGACATATCTGAGGAACAAAAATGACTAGAATATAGTTCCATTTATACAGCTGCTTTCCTCATGAGCAGAGAAATATCTTGGTTATATTTCTGGTTCAGCCATGTTATATCACTATTATAAATAAGTAATCTCTTTTTAATTATTACCCTTGACCTGAATAATAAAAGTAGTGTTAATTTTTGTTCCAGGAAAACTTGATGGAGACAAACTTTCACACACATGAATAAAATGTTGTGGTTATAACCTGGAAAGTTGAGTACCTAAATGCTTTATAGCAATTATAAATCAACGCAAGGAATATTATTAAGCTACTAGTATATAAAATTCTTAGTATACTATTAGTTCATGATGGCATTCAAGTGGGATTTGTATGTCCTATACACAGAGTTGGTACGCATCAGAAGATGACTTCTGTCCTTTGTCATAGTAGTTATTTTGTATATTTCAGATTTACATCACAAATTAGGAACGACTTGGCTAGAAATAGCTAAAGTTCTGCTGGGAAGAGGATTTAACTGGGAATGTGCTCTTGGAATTTCAGAATTTGAAGAAGTATTGTTATTGAAAACATACCAAATGTTTGAAAAGTAGTATTTGCCAACCATATAAAAGCAGCATTAGTCATGGACTAGAAGTTGAGCTGTTGGTGTGATAGGAGCCCACTGTTTCCCTTGCTTTAAATTGCTTATCCTTTTTTGATTTTTCCAGATATAAAAGAGTAATCATATTTTTCGTTATTTAGCTCACAGAATGTTAGAATAGGATAGGATAATGTGGGCCTATGATTCTTCATTTGTTTTCCATTACTTACAGGCTGAAATCCAAATTCCTTAGCAATATCATAGTGGTTGAAAACATAGGCTTTGGAATTAGATAGAGGTTGTGAGCCCAGATTTTGACTTTGCCACATACGGCCATGTTCATGGGCAGTTTACTCGAACATTCTAAGCTTTAGTTTCCTCATCTATGAGATGCAGATAATAATAGTCCCTTCCTCTTAAAGGATGGAATGAGAATTAAACTGGGTCATGTATGCAGAGTACAAGTCCAGGGTATTCTGCATTTTATGTGTTTAGTACATAGTAGCTGCTGGTATCCATATCACCATGGCATATAAGGCCTTTGCTAGGGACGCCTGGGTGGCTCAGTTGGTTAAGCGGCTGCCTTCGGCTCAGGTCATGATCCCAGAGTCCTGGGATCGAGTCCCGCATCGGGCTCCTTGCTCTGCAGGGAGCCTGCTTCTCTCTCGGC
The DNA here is from genome assembly GCA_004024625.1 of Mellivora capensis. Classification (NCBI taxonomy): domain Eukaryota; kingdom Metazoa; phylum Chordata; class Mammalia; order Carnivora; family Mustelidae; genus Mellivora; species Mellivora capensis. The sequence goes on from PISX010007821.1 coordinate 16,913, forward strand.
CTCTGCCTGCCACTCTGCCTGTGTTCCCTCGCTCTCTCTCCCTCTCTCTCTCTCACAAATAAACAAATTTTTTAAAAAATCATTAAAAAAAAAAGGCCTTTGCTAGTTGGTCTTTTCAACTTCATCTGCCATCCTTAACCCCCTAAATTCACCCCATTTATCCTGAATATACTCCTCTATTACAACATATCTTCGTGACTTTTCTCCGCTGTGTCTTTTTGATATAAGAAATGTTAGCCTATTCATAGGTGTCTTCTATAGTCCCATAGGTGCAACTATAGCCAGTTGACTCAAGAAAGTTGTGTAGAATTAAACTAATATTGGGATAATCAGGGCCATGTGGGGAGCAGGCTGCGACGGAAGTCCCAAGACAAAGGGAGTATGGCCTCCACTGCCAGCCTTGTCAGCCTCACCAGCCTTGTCCACCTCACTTGCCTTGCTTGCCTGGCCACAGCCGCCCGGGGGACATTGAATTTGTCAGATATCTCCCTCAGCAGACTCTGCCTGGAGAAAGGACCACCATTTGGCTTGGTGGCTGTCCCAACAAAAAATCCTAAGCAGGATGAACCTCATGACCTGAGAATACGCCATTCCAGGCAAGGAAGAGACGCCATGGGAAAGAAGCTTGTTTAAACTGGGAATGCTTTTCACAGACCACTATCCATCCTCACCCTCAAAATGCCAATTTGAGCCACTACTGTTTCACCCAAATATGTACCCATTGGGCACAGTGGGCCTGTCCATCCTTGAGGAGGAAAAGGACTGGAGGCCAGCCATCACAATTAAGCAGATCTTGTCAGGAATACAAGAACTTCCAAATTAACCAAAGATCCAGGACCCAGCCCAAGCAGAGGCCCACACAATTTACTGCTAAAACAAAGTGGACTACAGGAAGAGGGTTTGAGCACAAGTCAAGAAATTCACACCTTTATACGCAGTCACTGTGTGCCACCATTAGAAGAAAGGGATTGGTTTGGCAAGAACTCATTTACAACATTTTTGCAAATCAAACATTGCCATGTATAATTACTAGTCACGTGGGGAGAGTTGGGCAGGTAACCTTTTCCATCTCTGCCACTGGGACGCAGCCTCCACTACCGGGTGGCCCGGTTTTCCATACAGGGTCTCTTCCTTCAGTCTTGTGTATTTTTTATTGTTATGTAAAACTTGCTTTTATTTTAATATTCATGTCAGTATTTCAACTGCTGTAGAATTATGAATTTTATACTTTGATGAGCCCCGAGGAATTTGTTTCCTTTCCTTGCAGATATAGGCATGCTTCACACGGTTTAGGGAGAACTATTCTTAGCCTCCAGCCAGCCTCCCTCCTGCCTTTTGCCTCTTTCTTCTCAGAACTTGAATTGTGTTGCTTTTGAGCCTCACATCCAAAGTCCAACAGTGTCTCCTTGCCGCATCGCTTCCTTTGTGTTTATATGGCATTTTGTCTGTGTTGCCCTTTAAAGCAAATGAACTATTTTTATGAAAAAATAAACTAATACTGAGATAATCATAAATATATAAGAATCATCAGATAAGTATATATTCGGTATATTAAATATAAAATAAATGAAAATCCCTGTGTATATAAGATACCTTGAACCAGTGGTCATTGGGCCAAACTAAGTATAGACCTGTTTGTTTGGTCTCTTGAAGTTAAAATAAATCAGGAGAATTTATAATAAAAATTTGAATTTCTGGCTGCTCTTGAAAAGATTGGAGATCTAGCAACTGAATCTCCATTGCTGCATAGAAATGGTTAAGATTCTTCAATTATACCCACTCTCCATTCCAATAACATAGACACATCACAATAGCGTCTATGTGGCCACCAGTATAGAGTTCATTTTTTTCTCCAGAAAAGGTGATTTGATGAATCGAAACAGGAAGAGTACTGCTCTTTTTCCATTCCCAGGTAGAGTACAAACTGATCTACCTGAAGAAGCAATAACAGCTACCCAACCTGCAACCTAGAGCGCCTAACCAGATGTTCTTAAAAATGTTTGATCTTGCCAAAGCTTGTATCTCTACAGCTATGGATAGTCTTGTGGATTTTGATATTGTTGATTTGTTCTGTGCCCTCCTGAGAGGCCAAGCAGTTTGTGCAGATGAATTCTGGTTATTAAAGGAGACAGTGGCTTGTATTAGATGAGTTCTGTTCTCTTAACAGCCTATGACCCGGGTGCATGTGGTTTTGGCCACATTAGGCAGGGCCAGGGGGCCATGTGTACTCATGTTAGAAGGCTGTGTAGGAGAGTATTTGCCACGGGCATCAGGGCAGTTTATAAGATGAGTTTTCTTTTGAAGGGGGTGTGCATTCAAATTTTAACCACTTGAATAATTAAATGTTTGTCCCCTCTGTGACTACAGGTACATCTCATAAATTCCCATGTTTATTTATTTATTTATTTATTTTTTTTTTAAGATTTTATTTATTTATTTGACGGACAGATCACAAGTAGGCAAGAGAGGCAGGCAGGGAGAGAGAGGAAGAAGCAGGTTCTCCGCGGAGCAGAGAGCCCGATGCGGGGCTCGATCCCAGGACCCTGGGATCATGACCTGAGCTGAAAGCAGAGGCTTTAACCCACTGAGCCACCCAGGTGCCCCAAATTCCCATGTTTAGAAGAATACTCACAAAGAACAAAAGGAAATGATTTAGCAATAATCTAGTTAATTTGGTCAATGTAAACACCCCAATTGGCTATATCATATTATGTTTTGAAACTTGAATTGTGCACGTCATTGTTTACACTGACTAAATTGAGCATAAAATTGCCAGATCAGTTTACTCCATGTTTTACAGATACAGCATAAAAGCCAGATAGTATTTTTCTCTGAGCAGACTGTGGGAATATGAGTTTCTTAACAGACTTCAAAAACTGTGAATGTTAAATTATCCTAGGATGGCACTTCCTGTTTTTACTTGTCATTGAATTTATTTTCTTCTGAAGCCCAAAGCGAGCTTTCGACTGCATATCCTTTAATGCATTGACATGGGAAGAGATGTGGTAGAGTTGCAGTCAGGAAAAGATTAAAAATTTACTCAAGAAAATTTTGTATCATTCAGTTCAAGTACAGGAGCAAACATGATCTGTCTGAAATTTGGCAACCTCTCATTCCTCTTTCAAAATGAAGCACATCGAAAACACCTTCATGAGGCATGTACTAATTGGCTCCTGCTGCTTGCTGGTTACTGTATTATTACCTACTCCAATCCAATCAGACATCCAAAAGGATATCTATTTCTAAGAGACAGTGTGATTCAGTTGAATTAAGTACAGACCCTGAAGTTTGACACTCTGGTGCCACTGACTCACTTGGGAATATCAGTCAACATTACAGAGTCTGAGTTTCCATAAAAAATATAATGTGACCTGCCCCATGTGCAAATAAAGATATCATCATGATTTAAAGGTAAATTGCTGTAAATGAAAATAATGCAATGCAATGCATACCAAAGGAAATAATTGGATGAAAAATAAGCAATATGTGTAAGAGAATAACAGAGTGACTTCATTTTCATCCTTATACTCCAAGGGAAGGTCGAGTGCCTACCCCCAGCTGCCTGCCCAACGCATGACTACTGAATGGATGAATCTGACCATCAACAGTGGTGCTTTGGCATCCTCTTACTCTAACAAGGTTAAGTTACTTCAGCTCTGCAGACCTCAGACTTTTTCTATCTGTGAAATGATTTTGACTAGCTAGTAAGAAACATTTTCTTGCAGGTCCACAATTTTTTTTTTTAGATTTTATTTATTTATTTGAGAGAGAGAGAGAGAATGAGAGAGAACAAGAGAGGGGAGAGGTCAGAAGGAGAAGCAGACTCCCTGCTGAGCAAGGAGCCCGATGTGGGACTCAATCCCGAGATTCCAGGATCAGGACCTGAGCTGAACTGAAGGCAGTTGCCTAACCAACTGAGCCACCCAGGTGCCTGCAGGCCCACAATTTGACTCTTTGATTTTATGTATTGTAAAATGTGGCAAATATATATAACGTAAAGTGTTTGTGGGCCTTGGTTTGGATACTGTCAGAAAACAGAAAGATTTTTGAGTTTGACTTATTGAAAGGTTATTTTTAAATTTTTGCTTATTGGTGAATTGAAACTCATTTGTATTTCTGAAAGTATTAGGAAAATATTAGGTGATCAAGCATATCGGGGGCTGTTTACTTATATACATATATGTGATAGGATGACCTTTGAGGATTAGAGTAAGAAAATGAACAATAACTTAAATAATATGCTTATATAAAATTAAATAATGAAAAGAAATTAGAACAACACATAAAGGTATTTTAATAGCCAGCAAACATCAGCCATGACTGTTAGCACATGACTATTGCCCTAAGTGAAAATTTGTCCCTTCTAGTGGAAAATTTTAATGTTTGAATGTTACCATCAGGAATTTTGGTGTATTAGAAGTTCCAGGTATAGAGAGGCTTCTTTACAAATAGAATTGACTTCCTCTTAATTGCAGGTAACTCCTCTTATTATTACATGATTACCAATTCCTTTCTCTTAAAGATGTGAGGGACTGGCCAGAAGGGGTATGAGACCTTCCCTTTCTTTCAGTCCTTTTAAGGTGCTGTAAACCTTGTTGCTCCTCTGCCTGGGCCTGACTTGTCTTGAGGAGCTCAAAGCCGCAGGGCCTGTTTGGCTGCTGCTCTTTACGTGTGCTGACCAAGGTTTATATTCCAATTGCTTATGTATTAGAACTCTGAAGTTGAGAAAGCACCTTTGAAAAATTCAGTGATGTCTGGTCCTGGAGGGATTCATATGTGAAATGTTTTCCTATCACTCCTTCCTCTTCACTTCGTTCTTTTTTGCTTCTTCCTTTGCCGTGACTCTCATTCATTCATTCATTCACAAACACGTACTGGACATTTTCTATATGTCAGACATTGTGTGGGATCATGAGGATAGAGAACTAAAGATAGGCTGCTTACTGTCTAAGAGCTTACTGCCCAGCATCATTTTTTGGCTGCAATTTCTTTGCAAGATTGGTCCTTTGTTACTTATAGCTTCTGGGAATGTACTTATACTTTAAATGCTTAGTTTTTGACTCTTAGCTTTAAATGATTCATTCTTAAATTCTGTTAGGTGTCTATAAAAGTCAACCAGTTGACCCTGTTTTTAGCCATCAGTTAGTAGATATGAATGTTTAATATTAGTTTTCTTTCATTTTGCAAGGGTCTCTTTCAACAGGAAATTCAAAACTAGGATTTTTGCAGCTTACACTTTTTGGTAACCAGGTTCTAATCTTACTTGATTACTACATTTGGGGTGAATGTGGAAAGGAAAATTTTTATTTAGGTTACAAAGTCTGACTTCTCCCCCAACTAAACTTTATTGAAATCCTCTGATGAGGCTATAAGCCTACGGCTTCTATTTCCTTTTCTTTCTCCTTGATAGTTGAGGATATGGGAGACAAAAGACTCAGATTTCCATTTGAAACCTCTTGGGTAGTTAGTAGAGAAATTATTGATAGCTTTCAGAATTGAGGATGAGGAAACTACTTATGGCTATTATTGTAGCTAAGCCAAAAGAGAAGGAAATATTAGGAAAATGGCATTATGGGGAGCCAAGGAGTTGGTTTGTTCGAGACAGAGAATTTTGGTTAAACAGATCCTGTTGAAAAATTTGACTCTGATAATACTTTTCAAAAACACTGAAACTGAATGTTTTTCTTCTTTATTGCTACATAACTTTCCTCTTCCCCCAAATTTGGTGGATTAAAACAACATTGATTTTATCATATCTCCTCATTCTCTGAGGTTCAGATTAGGTTCGGCTGAGTCCTTCTGATTCACATGAAGTCACTTGGGGATGCAGCCATCTTGGAACTTACCTGGGCCTGAGCATCAGATGGCATATTTTGGTAGTGAACCATTGATGCTGACCATCCTCAGTGAACTCAGCAGGGACTGCCTGCTAAGGGTCTTGATTCTCCTCAAGGCCTCCTATGTGTCTTCCCATGGCTGCTTAAGCTTCCCTGTAGCATGGCGGCTAGGTTTCAAGAGGCAGGAAATGGAAGCTGCCAGTCTCCTTAAAGCCCAGCCTGAGGGGCGCCTGGGTGGCTCAGTGGGTTAAGCCTCTGCCTTCGGCTCACGTCATGATCTCAAGGTCCTGGGATCGAGCCCCGCAACAGGCTCTCTGCTCAGCAGGGACCCTGCTTCTCCCTCTCTCTCTGCCTGCCTCTCTGCCTACTTGTGATCTCTCTCTCTCTCTGTCCAATAAATAAATAAAATCTTTAAAATAATAAAAATAAAACTAAAAGAAAAGCCCAGCCTGAAAGTTGTACAGCTTCACTTCCTTTACATTCTATTGGTCAGAGCAGTCACAGGCCCAACTTATATTCAAGGGGGTGAGGAAATAAGACCACTTCTCAGTGGAGGCTTTGACAAAGATTTTACAGTTATCTTTGCTCTATGATAGTAAATTTGTTTATAGCTAATCAATATAAAAGTTGATGCTTGAAAAAAAGAGAAGCATAAAAAGCCTAGGAAATTCAGCATTAGGTCTCCTGAATGCATATTCTATAAAGGGGAAATTTAGCTGCGTGATGATCACATTCAAGTGGACTCAGGGGAAGGTTACCTTAGGCCATTGGTTCTCAAACTTAAGTGTTCATTGGAATTACTAGGAGGGTGTGTTAAAACCAGATTGCTGGGCTACACCCCAGAGGCTCTGATTAAGTGGGCTTGGGGGAGGGTCTGGAAATTAGAATTTCTAAGAAACTTTCAGACGATACTGATGCTAATGGTCTTGGGTACCACACTTTGGGAACCACTGCCTTTGACTGTGCAAGGCCCAGAAATTGCAAGAAGAAAAAGAAAAAAGAAGGAAATATATTGTTTTTCCTCTAGTGGTGTTTTTCAAAGCCTAGTGTCAGTAGTATAAATTTAAGTTTCAGGCCATCATGAACATGTTAACATAGGCCATTTATGTTTGTCAGGGTTATTAATCCTAGAGCCACAACATCAACCCCTGAAATCCCCTTACCTTAACGTAACAAAAGTTTATTCTTATTTATGTAAAGCTCAATATGAGTCAGTAACATTCCTCTGTATGTGCTATAGTATTTGGAACATGTGGTCCTCATTGTTGCTGAGGCAGGGGAGGGAAAAGAGAGAAATAAACAAGGCACACCAGCTCTTAACTGCCCCAGCCTAGAAGTGACACAGGTTACCTCCTCTCAGAGTCCGTTGGTCCAAACGTGCACCCATTGGTGCATGACCTCAACCTACGTGAAAAGGAAGCTGGGAAATATAGGGGGGCAGGGATAGTAAGCCCTAACTATCTCTACTATAGCATCTAACTTCAGTGTCCCATATTCTGTGATTAGGTCGAACAGGAAGTAGAAAGAATCCTGTGAGTCCTCAAACCCCTATGTATACCTCTGCTTGTAATTATTCAAATGTTGTTATTACTTTCAAAATATTTATTTTCTTCTCTGAGTAGTTTTTTGTTTGCTTGTTTTCATCCTAATTTTCTGGGTGGCATTAAACAGAGTACCCAATAACATTGGTATCTCACAAGAAAAATCCGTTGTGAAAACTTTTTTGTCTGTTACAAATAATTTGGTAAACCCTTGTTATCAAGCCGTTTTGGTTGTTCTGTTAAGGATTAATTAAATAAGAGGTGCCTAGGCAGCTTAGTTGGTTAAGCATCTACATTCGGCTCAGGTTGTCATCCCAGGGTCCTGGGGTGGCTCCCAGGATTGATCCCACATCGGGTCCTGGGATTGAGCTCCACATCAGGCTCCCCACTTGATGGAGAGCCTGCTTCTCCCTCTCCTTCCACCTGCCATTCCCCCTGCTTGTGCTCTCTTTCTCTGTCAAATAAATAAATAAATAAATTATTTTTTTTAAAAAGGATTAGTTAAATAAGACACCATCTCTTTTTCTTTGCTGATTTTGCCAAGCACAGAATTCTTTAGGTAATTGTTAAAGTGATTATTTATGCTGCTGGAGACTAGACAGATTTTGTCCATTGGCAATGAGGTAGTATCAGGATTTTGAGCTTTTTTGAAAATAAAGGAATGAAGTTTATTTTTATCCCATCCATGTAAGATCCACTGTTAGCTAAGTGGTAGATAGAGAACATGGTACAGAATATTGTCAGTGCGAAACAAAGCACAATTTAGATTTAATCTATTCACTATATTCTCTTGTACTGTTGTTGCCTACTTTTGGCTGGAATTCTTTTTTTTTTTTTTTTTTTTTTTTGGTGCCTCCCAAAAATTAATACTGGTGAGCAGGACTCCCAGGCACATAACAGCTCTTTGGTCATGGGAAAGCAATTCTTATTTTGTTCTGCATCAGGGTAGACCTTATTTGGCAGATAAAACCTTTGGAATATGCTTTATGTTCAGTCTAAGTAGCTTTGAGGCAAATTTCCATTTCAATTTTGTTTCTTAAATTCTACAGGCTTAATTAACGTCTCTGATATGTTGAAACAATATGATGATGAGGTGGTTCTTTGTAGAAACATGTTAGACTGGTAGCAGTCTCCTGTCTTAGTTTGGTAAACTAAAATTCTATATGTCACAGTTATTAGAAAGCATCTGAGTTATATATATTGATGCCTTCATTATACGGTCTTAGTTCATACTTAGAATCTTTATAGGATCCCCCCCCCCACCACAAACACACACACATAATTATTTAGTAGCTACTAGATGAACAGCTTCCTTAAATTAACAAGTGACAGATCAGCATTACTCTTCCCACTGAACAGATGAAGAAACTGAAACAATTTTGTGACTAGTCCAAAGCCTCCTGGTGAGTCAGGGTCAGAGTTAGGATTAAACTTTAGTTTAAATGCTTAGGCCAAAGCAACTTGTGTAACTCTGAAGTTAAATTTCTGGAGACAAAGACACTATCTTATTTTAATATTTTCTAGCACAACAGCATGATGGACAGTTACATTGGAGACTATTTAAATTATCTGATCCATTTCAGAAGTGTAGCTGCAGTCTCCTACTCTACCTGGAATGAGTGAAGAAGGGCTTGGTTATACACAGAAAGCTACATAATGTATTGGAAAGGCCAAGACACTACAGTGGGAAGAAACAGGTTCCATTGAAAGCTGTGTGACCTTGGTCATATCACTTAACCTCTCAAGAACCTCAGAGTCTTCACTTGTAAAATATGAGGCATCAACATAGATGTTTCCTAAGGTCTAAACTTCTAGTGCGGAATTTTGACATTGTTATATTCGTATTAGCTTCCTAATCTTCCTTAGGTGAGACTTAATTTAACCAAAATCCCCATTCTTTTAAAGATTTCTTTTTAGATGCAATTTCTATGTGAGACAGTTTCTTCGGGTTCTGACTTGGCATCTGGAATCTTCTGTCTGTCGTCAGCTCTGCTGAAGAGCTCAGAAAGGAATTGCAGAGGGAAGCTTGACTGAGAGGAGGCTGAGTGTGCAAAGCAGGCACAAACTTGTAAGGCCAGGCTCTCTTTTCTCCACAACCCTGCTTTCCATTCTTCCCAGAGCTGGAGGCCAAACTCTAAACCACCTCCTCCTACCTACTGATGGATAGAAGAAATCATTGCGTGGGGAGGTGTTTGCTAGGTTATTTTGGTAGAATACTTGTATACACTCTCATCCCCATGCACTTGGTTGGTTTACCATGGAATGAATCTTAGGGAATTTGCTTTTTCAGCTTCTTTGTCTCCTCCCACCCTTTTGCCAAGTGACAAGAAGAGCTTGGTATCAGCCTCAATAAAATATAGTGGTGCCTCCCTATTTTTTTCCACCTGCCCTTGTGGAAGAGAGCTTGATAATTCTCATCAAGGTCAGAGTCTAGGGGGATCGGAGTCCCTTTGAAGCATTTTCTCTGCAGAGTTCAGGCTTATTTCTGAATATCACTGACCCAGAGGCCAGTTTCACATCCTGCAGAAAAGCTCTGGAAGAATGTGTCAGCAGAACCGGCATTGCATGTCTAGACAAAGAATTGATATTAGCGCCATCAGCCAGCATCCAATCTGTTAACTCTTGTGTAAGCATTTGCTGTCTGTGCCTCAGGCACTTTTTGGCTCAAAATGAAAACTGTAGTCTAAGATTAAGACTAAGGTCTTTCAGGAGGTCTTTCAACGTATGGAATCACGAGGTAATTTATTTCAAGATCAGCTATTTTACTGATTAATATGAAAGTCTCTTCAACTTTTGATTTTCAGTAAAATGATATTTGTGTCATCACCATCTTCATTTTATTATATATTCATTATTTCAAGAAACGCATTAAGCACCCACCCGGAAGCTACACAAGGCATGCTGCTAGACTGTGCTGATACATCGATGAATAAAACAGCTAAGGTCCCTCCCTCTCTGGAGTTTATAGCTTAATGAGGGAGACTGACCATAAACAAGAGAAACAGGATATTTCTGTCTCAGTTTCGGCTGAGGCACCAAAGAACAAAGCAGTAGCTGTTAAGTTCCTTGGCTTTTTAAATTGAAGTGCTAGACTACCTCTTCGGGATTTGCAAACAGGGTACCTCAGAACTGGTTTTGCTAGCCTGAACCCATCATCCACCTTCAGGGCATTGAAGAGAAGGCTTGGTGTACTTGGAGTTTCAAGTACTGATTGGTTTTCTTTGAGGAGCCTTGTCACTGTGCTGTGTGGTCCTCCTCACTTCAGGAAGGAGCTGTGTATCCCCCTCACTCAGACCTAGTTGGGATGAGGCTTCTAGGGAACCACTCAGAAAGAGTACTATTTTGTGTTTCCTGGATTTGGGGGACTTCAGGACTGATATCTGAGGCATTTTAAGGCAGAAGCTAGCGATTAGGGGTAGCAGTGGGCTATGATAGGGCAGCAGAGACGGCACTTTTAAAGTTCACGAATAAGAAGTGACTCAGAAAAGAGCAGACTGGGTCATGTTGCACATAACTTGACAACGAGGACTATAGGGATGAGGTGATTCTGGAAAAAAGACGGGACTCTGGAATGGAGCAGCTGAATGAGAATGAGGGGGAAATTTTTAAGGGACCAACCGGAAGGAGCCTTGCTTAGTGAGGCAGCTGTGTGTAAGACATCTATTGTGATAGGAGTCTCTGAAAATCCCAGAAACAGCAGGTTCTGGAAGCTTGGGTCTGCCAAGTGCAGAGGCACCAACCCCAGATTACAGCCATATCTGACAAATTAGATCTGTCTTCCCCTCCTCTCCTCCATCCCCTGCCCCAATCTGGGAGGCCCTGAGATGGGAAGAAGTGAAGTGAGAAAGCTGACTAGGCTGCCTCCCCTGATAAGCTTCCAAGACTAAATCAGATGTAAGCTGGCAGAGGGGAGATATTGTGGATTATTTTAAGTCTGGAGTCTTGATATTAAAATCACCCAAGGAAAGGGACTATTTGTTTATGACTGGGAAGTGACAAGGATTTATTTTGGGATTGGTGGGATATTTTCATTTAGTGACAGGGAAGAACATATGAAGTCGAGCAGATCTAAAGGAGAAGAAGTGGAAAAGGATAAATCGTTTTCAGTTCACGCCATACTGCTTCAGGTCCTGTAACCTGGTTATGCTAGTAAATGAATAAAATATAGAATTATGAAACTGTGTTCTTAAAGGATAGTGGGGAGAGGTGGCAGTTGTAGAGATCCTATTTAGATACTCAACAAGGATGACCTTTCAGGAAATGAGAATGAATGAGAAAGAGTCAGTTGTGCTGTTTGGTAGGAGTTGGGGAAGGAGATGCCTGCAAACTCCAGGCAGAGGGAACTGCATGTGTAAGGTTTATGTAGAATCCTGTGATCAGCATCCAGGAAACATTTAGATGGCTTCAGTCAAAGGTATTGTCATTCTTTGTGCAGGCGCTGAGTAAAATGTCAGGTCTACAAACAGGATAAATGCCTCCTTCACTGAGGGTTAAGTCTTAATTGATCAACATTGAGGGGAAAAAAAAACCACTTTGATAAAAGGTAGGACCTAAAGGCCTAAAGGCAGTAAAGACTGGAGAAACTTCCATACTCAGCCCTCAAGCTCTTGATGGTCTTGATGGTCCTTTTCTGAGACTTTCCATGACAAGTAGCCTCTTTTAGCATTCTGGTGACCTTTTGTGGAGTGTAGGGACAGCTGAGTAAAGAAACACAGAGCTCCCCTGACAGTCCAGGGAGGGAGGGAAAGCCTTTTAACTTGTTCTAGGGCTTTGTTTATGTGTAAGGCTTAGAAAAGACTGCTTGTTGTAAGCAAGCCATCCAAAATAATAGAGGTAAGATGTCAACAAGTCAGCAGGGGCAGATATGCCTCCTCAGTTGGACACAATGATTGGAGATGTTATTCGCCTTTACTGGCATAAATTTGTTCACTCAGGAAATAAAAAGAGCAGAAAGTTGAACTGGTGGCCTAGGGAAAGTCTGGGGAGAGTCTCTGCAGGAAGGCAGGCTCAACCATTTAAAGCTTAGATCCCAGGCAGATGGTGACCCAGTGAGTGCCTATGGTGGTGGCACTTTCCCAGTCTTGCTGGCCTCCCAGCTGGCACTCAGCCTGTATCAGGAGATGGAGTATTTCCTGGCAGGGAGCAATGTACCCGTGCTTGTGGGGACTCCCAGAGATGAAGACTGACAGCCCTGGCTTTCAAGGAGCTATCTGATTGGGAGACAAAATCTACATTGCCAACACATCTGGTAGACCCAAGTACAGAGCCAACCCAAGGAAGTGAAGAGAGAATATTTCACCTGTGAATACTGGGAAAGGACAGGAAATGCTTCCTGTGAATACTGGGAAAGGACAGTGCAATCTAAATTGCCAGAGTTTTCCATGTTTCTAGCTTTTAATTATATCTCTTCACCATCCACATAACACACACTCAACAGAGAAACTGGCAAGTGCAAAAAATCAGTGTAAAAAATCAGCTGTTTCCATTCTTAAAGAATATTTTGTAGAGAAGGGACTTCTGAATCTGGAAGGAAAGAGTTTATGCTGTCTCTCCCCTTTCCCATTGGTAGGGAGAAATAATTTGCTCCCATTAGAACCTGTGCCCCTTAGACAGGAGCTAGTCCCCAAACAGGCTGCCAGGTACACAGAAAGTTGTTGATGAATGTATTTAAAGATCAAAGTTCTGTGATTTAGAGATCTAGAATTTCATTTTTTTTTCTTAGAAATCTGAATTACCAGAGTATGTTGTAACTAGTCTGTCTTTCTAGTATTATATATAAATATTAGACCTTAAGACATGCTTTTTTGATACTCCTTGATACTTGAAACACAAGTACAACATGTTTTAGAAATCAGTTAAGTTGATATCATGGTCCTTAGGTATACTTTTTCCTTGGCAACACATTACAGTAGCAAGAACATGAACATTTGAACATCAGGCAAATGTGAGTTTAAAAAACAGCCTAACAACCCTTAGATCTGGAGTTTGGGGCCAGCCCTAGATTCCCATTTTGAAGGCTTCACTCTGACCTTCTGATAGTCATGGCCCTCCTTCCTAGTGAGACAAATCTGAGTGGCCAAGAACACATGCTCACCTAAAACCTCTGTGCCTATGCTCTAGAACTGTGGGATTCCCTGCCCAGGCAACTGGGAACACACTTCCAGGGATTGCTGGGCCTGATACAGCTGGTTGGGCAATCAAACCTTTCATGGAATGGACCCTGACAGGGGTGGGGGCAGAGTGGGAGGAAAGAGAGGATGGGGCAGTGGGCTGGGGAACTTTCATCTGTACTCTTACACTGAGTCGTGAAAATGTCAGGGGAGGGTTCCTTATATCTGACCCTTGGTCATATAACTTGCAAACAATTTGACCTTTCTGAGCTCGTTTTCCCCTTTCAAAAATTTGTGTAAGAATTCCTATCTTATAGATTTTAAGGGTATAATTAGATTATTATATAAACATAATTGTATGAAACAAAGTAAACATAACTTCTTATCACTAATTTAAATCTTTGACTAGAGTTTCAGACTAACCTGAAAATGTCTGCTAAAGCCACGACACAACTGAAATGCATTACTAATTCCATTATTAGCACTAATAGTATTTCATTATGTGGTCTCTTATCTGAAAACTTTGGCCCAGATGTTTCCAGAATTAAGAATTTTTTGGATTTTAGAGATATATACATAAATCATATATTACATTATACCTGGAATATTTGAGGCAGGGCCACACTATTGAATTCATTACTATTTTGCTAGCAATACCTGTTGAGTAAATACATATGATGAATAAAGACCATACATAGTCCCATGTTAATCCAGGCCAGTTTTTTAAAAAATAAATTTCTATATTTTAGAATAGTTTTAGATTTACAGAAAGATTGCAAAGATAGTACAGAGTGCCCCTTTGTCCTGTAGCCAGTTTTCCATATTATTATCATCTTACCTTGCTCTGGCACATTTGTTAATTCCTAATAACGTACTGTTATTGTTATTAATATTATTATACATTATTATTAACTGAAGTTCATACTTTATTCAAATTTTCTTAAATTTTTGTGGTGAATAATCCTTTTATTTTTATTTTTATTAACATATAATGTAATATTTGCCCCAGGGGTACAGTTCTGTGAATCATCAGGCTTACACATTTCACAGCACTCACCATAGCACATACACTCCCCAATGTCCATGACCCAACCACCCTATCCCCACCCCCCCACCTCCCAGCAACCCTCAGTTTGTTTTGTGAAATTAAGAGTCTCTTATGGTTTGTCTCCCTCCTGATACCATCTTGTTTCATTTTTTCCTTCCCTATCCCCCACAACTCCCTGCCCTGCCTTTCAAATTTTCATATCAGAGAGATCGTGTGATATTTGTCTTTCTCTGATTCTGATTGACTTCTTTTGCTCAGCATAGTACCCTCTAGTTCCATCCACATTGTTGCAAATGGCAAGATTTCGGGGGTTTTGATGGCTGCATTGTATTCCATTGTGTATATATACCACAACTTCTTTATCCATTCATCTGTTGATGGACATCTAGGTTCTTTCCATAGTTTGGCTATTGTGGACATTGCTGCTATAAACATTCGGGTGCACATGCCCCTTCGGATCACTACATTTGTATCTTTAGGGTAAATACCCAGTAGTGCGATTGCTGAGTCGTAGGGTAGCTCTATTTTCAACTTTTTGAGGAACCTCCATACTGTTTTCCAGAGTGGGTATACCAGCTTGCATTCCCACCAATAGTGTAGGAGGGTTCCTCTTTCTCTGCACCCTCACCAACATCTGTCGTTTCCTGACTGGTTAATTTTAGCCATTCTGATTGGTGTGAGGTGGTATCTCACTGTGGTTTTGATTTGTATTTCCCTGATGCTGAGTGATGTGGAGCATTTTTTCATCTGCAGATTTTTAAAATTTTTACCTAATGTCCTCTTTCTGTTCCTGGATTCCATCTAGGCCATTCCATTGCATTTAACCGTTACTTATGTCTTCATTAGCTCTTGCTGGCTGTGATAGTTTCTCAGACTTTCCTTGTTTTTCATAGCCTTATGGTTTGAGGAATACTGCTCAGGTATTTTGTAGACTGCATTTCAGTTGGGATTGTCTGACCATTGAAGATGAGACTGGGGTTATGGATTTTGGGGAGAAAGACCACAGAAATAGAGTCCCATTCTTATCACATCTGAAGGGTACATACTATTAACATGACTTATCACTGTTAATGTTGACCTTCTTCACCTGGCTGTGGTAGTGTTTGTTAGATTTCCCAGTATAAAGTTACACTTTTTTCTTCCCTTTTCATTCTGTACTTTCTGAAAGAAAGTCACTATGCATGACCTTATGGGTCATGCATTAAGGAATGGGGAATTATGCTCCTCTCCCAGAGGGATAGAGTATCTAAATTATTTCGAATTCTTCCACATGGGAGAGTGAACTCTTCTCCCCCATAGGTCAGATTTTGCTGCCAAATGGGTTAAAGAATTTTTTAGTTTTCTTTTAAATTTTAAGTGTTGTGGATAAGGGATTATGGACCAGAACCAATGTTATATCTAAATTTAATGGCTTATAACATGCTTCTACCCATTATACCTCTCTGGCGACAGAAGAGACTGGGTGATGTTACCTTAAAAGAAAGAATGATTGGAACTAGTAAGAAGGGATAAGAGTGGCCTGTTTCCCAAAGCCATGGATAGTCCCTGCCCATCCCACATGATTGTACAGTTTTAAACAAGAAGTACATTTGGTTGTTTCCGTACTTTCATAACAAATTCAACTTGAAGGGAAATAATGGGAAGTATGGTGATGACCAAGTTAGGAGTATAAGTTTAAAAAAAAAGACCAATTTTCCTTTTCATGTATTTGTCAGACCCTTTTTAATGTGAATTTTCATAGAAACTCTTGAATTGGGATTATTCAGGGATGGAAGTGTGTATAGAAGGAAATGTAGGTGGCTCTTGCCTTTGGCATGCCGGGTCACTTCTCATAGTCATTGAAGGACCCGCTCTACTCTCCTACATCCCCACCTTCCTATTAAATGCGCCATTCTAGCCCCTGGGCAGCTTTCCATATCACACAGTCTCAAGTCGCATTCCCTTTCTCTTCAACTCTTCCCTCCCACCTTCGCTTTCCCCTGGGAAGACCCTTTTAGGAATTTTATTGTTCACAACTAAGTCCCCTGTGTTCTCTAAATGGCTTCAGCAACTTCTTGTCAGTAATATTCAGAATAGCTGACAGTCTATTATGTAGAGCTGCAGCTGGGCCATGTGCAAGGCACTACTCCTTTGAGTAGAGGGTCCAAAGGGAAAGAAGTTACTGAAGGATGTGTGAGGGGCTATAGAATGGCTGAGAGTAGCAGCTATTTATCAACCTGAAGAGTTTTTTTGACACTTTAATATACAGGGAAAATTAATCCTATTAAATATTTTTTGTATCATATAAGTCATTAGAGCCTTCCAGAAATAAGCCCTAGCCCCCACTTACTGATTACTAACATAGTGCTTATATACTCTCAGGGTTAACTTTCCAACTTGTGGAATGGCTCATTGAAGCTCCAAGAAGTCATCCACTGAGTTAGGGCAACCATGTGACCAAATACTGACGTGTTGCTGTTCAAATTTACCCCTAAAACCTAATAGCCTATGTCATTATGAACTTAGGGCTAACTCGAAAGATGATATGAGCCCTGTGCAGCATCATAATTGTTAAAAATACTTGACAGGAATGTATCTATAGTGAACCTTTTCCTACTATGGCCTTCAAAGGAACACAGGTCAGGGAATTTCTTTTCTATTGATTTCACTTGATCTCTCTCCAGCCTATGACTTCATTGCCTAAAATCATGTTCATTTCTTTAGCATACTGTCTCTTCCACCTAATTTAGAGAAATGTGTGGACGTCTTGAAAATGGTACAAACTTCTGAAGAAAAAAAAGTTACATGTATCTTCTTCAATTTCATTCATGCTCATGGATCAGAAGAATAAACATTGTTAAAGTGTCTATACTGCCTAGAGCAATCTATACTTTCAACACCATTCCGATCGAAATTCTACCGGCATTTTTCATAGAGCTGGAACAAATAATCCTAAAATTTGTATGGAACCATAAGAGACCCTGAATGCTAAGGAAATGTTGAAAAAGAAAAACAAAACTGGGGGCATCACGTTTCCTGAGTTCAAGCTTTACTACAAAGCTGTGATCACCAAGACAGCATGGTACTGGCATAAAAAGAGACAAATAGACCAGTGGAACTGAGTAGAGAGCACAGATATGAACCCTCAACATTATGGTCAAATAATCTTTGACAAAGCAGGAAAAAATATACAGTGGAAAAAAGATAGTCTCTTCAATAAATGGTGCCGGGAAAATTGGACAGCTATGTGTAGAAGAATGAAACTCGACCATTTTCTTACACCATACACAAAGATAAACTCAAAATGGATAAAAGACATCAACGTGAGGCAGGAATCCATCAGAATCTTAGAGGAGAAAATAGGCAGTAACCTCCTTGACATTAGCCACAGCAACTTCTTTCAAGATATGTTTCCAAAAGCAATGGAAACAAAAGAGAAAATGAACTTTGGGACTTCATCAAGATCAAAAGCTTCTGCACAGCAAAGGAAACAGTCAACAAAACAAAGAGGCAAACCACGGAAAGAGAGAAGATATTCACAAATGACAGTATAGACAAAGGGCTGATATCCAAGATCTATAAAGAACTCCTCAAACTCAAAACACAAAAAAACAGATAATCGTGTCAAAAAAATGGACAGAAGACATGAACAGACATTTCTCCAAAGAAGACATACAAATGGCTAACAGACATTTGTTCATCATTACTAGCCATCAGGGAGATTCAAATCAAAACCACATTGAGATACCACCTTATACCAGTTAGAATGGCCAAAATGAACAAGACAGTAAACAACATGTGTTGCAGAGGATGTGGAGAAAGGGGAACCCTCTTACACTGCTGGTGGGAATGCAAGTTGGTGTAGCCACTTTGGAAACCAGTGTGGAGATTCCTTAAGAAATTAAAAATAGGGCTTCCCTATGACCCTGCAATTGCACTACTGGGTATTTACCCCAAAGATACAGATGTAGTGAAAAGAAGGGCCATCTGTACCCCAATGTTCATAGCAGCAATGGCCACAGTCACCAAACTGTGGAAAGAACCAAGATGCCCTTCAATGGACGAATGGATAAGGAAGATGTGGTCCATATACACTTTGGAGTATTATGCCTCCATCAGAAAGGATGAATACCCAACTTTTGTATCAACATGGACAGAACTGGAAGAGCTTATGCTGAGTGAAATAAGTCAAGCGGAGAGAGTCAATTATCATGTGGGTTTTCTTATTTATGGAGCATAAGGAATAACACGGAGGACATGGGGGAGATAGAGAGGAGAAATGAGTTGGGGGAACCGGAGGGGGAGATGAACCATGAGAAACTGTGGACTCTGAGAAACAAACTGATGGTTTTGGAGGGGAGGAGGGTGGAGTGTTGGGTGAGCCTGGTGGTGGGTATTATGGAGGGCACGTATTGCATGGAGCACTGGGTGTGGTGCATAAGCAATGAGTTCTGAAACACTGAAAAGAAAAAAAAAACATGTAATTTGGATGATGAATAATCTTCAAATAACTCTCTGAATTTGAGCTCCAATTAGGGAGAAATAATTAAGCATGTTGGCATTGAAGAAATACAGTATTTTAAACCATTCTCGAAGTCCAAAAATTAAACATAATGATGGACTAGATAAAGAAGATTATTATTCACCATCTTGTTATGCTACTTGATAAATTGACTGGAATTTCTCAGAGACCTTCTTTTCAAGGCCACCCCCCGCCCCCCCCGCTTTGGGGCAGGGCATGATCCCCTCAAACTTAGTTTCTGTGGTTATTTTTAAACTGCAGGTCACTGGCTTGATTGCCTATAGCAAAGGCCTCTAACATTTTTTTGTTGTTAAAGCTCCTATATCCATAAAAATTATTTGAATATTTTAAGTCTTTTAATACATTTTATGCATTTGTTGCCAAAATAATATATTATAAAACCGCTTACACAGTTCCTTTGGAAATTTTTTATGTAGTACCTTTTGAAAAATCTTCTATTGTATCTTGAATTGTTTTTTATTGTTTTATAATTTTAATTTTTTTAAAGATTTTATTTATTTATTTGACAGAGAGGGAGTGAGAGGGAGAGTACAAGCAGGGGGAAGGGCAGAAGTAGAGAGAGAAGCAGGCTCCCCGCTGAGCAGGTTGCCCAATGCAGAACTTGATCCCAGGACCCCCGGAATCATGACCTGAGACGAGGGCAGTCGCTTAACCAACTGAGCCGCCCAGGCGCCCAAGTTGTTTTTTAAATAGTGATTTTGTTAGGATGCCTGGGTTGCTCAATGGTTAAACATCTGCCTTCGGCTTAGGTCATGTGTGATCCCAGAGTCCTGGAATCAAGTCCTGCATTGGGCTCCCTGCTTAGCAGGGAGACTGCTCTCCCTCTGCCTGCAGCTCTCCCTGCTTCTGTTCCCTCTCTCTGACAAATAAATACATCAAATCTTTTATAAACAAACAAACAGACAAATAAATAAATATTTTGTTAAAATGAGTGAGTTTTAAAAGTAAGTTTTTAAAATAGTGATTTATATATTTTTTTTTAGGTTAGTTCTTTTTTTTTTTTTTTTGCTTTTTTTTTTTAAATTTCTTTTCAGCGTAACAGTATTCATTGTTTTTGCACCACACCTAGTGCTCCATGCAATGTGTGCCCTCCTTAATACCTACCACCTGGCTCCCCTAACCTCCCACCCCCCCGCCCCTTCAAAACCCCTCAGGTTGTTTTTCAGAGTCCATAGTGATTTATATTTTCATTGGTTTATATATATTTATTTTGTCCTCTGAATAGATTAAAAAATCTAACAAGGCAAAAAAATAAAATAAATTATTCTCTACTTAGAACATTTCGTTTAACTGTTTCTTGGACCAGAAAGACCTAGAATCTTGTCTGCTTTTGCCCTATCTGTGTGATCAGCAGCAAGCCACTTAACCTCTATAGGTTCTGATTATCTCATCTATAAAGGAAGGGCTTGGACTAGATGATTTCTAAGATTGCTCCAGCTTTATAATTTGGATGACAGGATTTGATTTGGCAAATCTCCCAGAAGGATATTCTCTGAGTTTGAGAAGGCTGTCCTAATTTGACCATGGATGTTATGAATTTGGAAAAACCTCTTTTAGAGAACTCCCCAAAGACAAAAGCCTACTCACTGGCTCTAGAGGCTTGGTGCCCTGAACCATCTTTCTGTTACACTGCTCAGACAGCAGGTCGGGGGTGCCACATGGATGCCACACTCACAGTATCATGCCACAGAGAATCATGGGAATCATGAAACTGCCAGCAAAAACATTGTTCATAAAGAGAACTTTAGAGTTCTCTATCTCTATATGAGAGCTGAGTTCGATAATTTGTTTAAAATTTTATTTTTTTTTTCAGTGTTCCAAAATTCATCGTTTATGTACCACACCCAGTGCTCCATGCAATACATGCCCTCCGAGTTCAATAATTTTTAGTCCAACATGCCAGCAGTTGGCCTTCTCACTTTTATGGGTTGCATTATGTTAACGTTCTTTATTTTCTGAGCCCCTGTGTGCTAGCCATGGTGTTTAGAGAAATAGATGCGTTAAAAAAAAAAAAAAAATCCTGTAAACATAACATAGGCTGATTATTTTAAATGCTTTCTTTACTCAAGCAGGTGGATTTAGGGCATGACGGTAATAATAAACGCTAAAGAACAGATTTTGATCAAGGAAGTTTCCAACTGGTTCCATGTATAATCTTTACTCTGTTGGTTTTCCCAGGGCAAAGAACTGCACAAAAGAAACAAACCACAGCTCTAGAAATATAACACCAGTGGAAAAAAAGAAAAAAAAAAAACAAAAAACAAACAAAATCTCAAGACAAAAAGTGGCCTAAAAATGCATACTAGAACTTAAGTAAGATGTTACCACATCTCTGCAGCCACCCATATCCAGTATGTATCCTGGAAAGACATATGACAAACCAAAGAGAGGAGAGACCATGAAAAGAGTCAGTCATGGACTTTTAATTTGTAAGTACACACTGATCCACGAAAGACTTACAGCAAATTTTATTTCAATGCCTTTTATTGTTTTTTATCATACAATCTGTGCCTGTCAGCAACAGCCTTTGATTGCTTCTTTCGCCAATCTGAAATGCTAGGAGGATCCCTGTTTAACCAGTTTTTAATAATTGTATTTCTATGCCACCCTCACCATCATTTCATTTGCTTTCAGGACCAGAGATCTTTACTCACATTATACTTAAGGACCTATTATAATATGATTAAGGGGGGTGGGCAGTAATTATACAGGAAATGAAAAATCAAGAATTTTATGTTTCTGTCCTGGGTAAGGACCATAAATTACAGTTCTGCTTCAGTGTCCCACTCTCCCCTAGGGTTACTGTTATGAGAACACTGACGAAAGCACATTTGACATTTTGTGTAAAAGATGCTTTATATTTGTCATATGAATGTGCATTAAGCATCAACATCTAATATGTAAGCAGAAGTAGATGTTGCAGTTAATCATAAGAGGAGATTTCCTATGAAAAATTGATAAATATGTATTTCATGTAAATGATTGTCAGCAAAACTTTAAGTAGATAGTGATGCCTTAGTGAGGAGAATGTAGAATAAATTCCAGTTGGTTTTTGTTTCATGCTTCAATATGTGTGTTGAAAATTAGGTTAATTACCCTGATTATATGATTAATGCTTAATTTGATTTAGTAGCACTAATAATTTTGCATTTTGTGACCCTCAGTTGTTCAAGCCAGCTGTTTTGTTTGCCACGTGTGTTCAAACTGGCAAAAGTCTAGGAGCCAGCTGAAGTCTGATGTAGACTTCCCTTTAAACTTAAGAAGGAAAAAAAATTAAATCAGGAGATTCCACTGTGGTGAATATATACTCATTTTTTAAAAATGCTGATGAAATCCCTACAGAATGTTCAGAGATAAACAGCAGAGAGGATGTGAGCTATGCTTATTCCCTACGGTCTTTGTACTTGGAAGACCCTGTGAATCAGCACCTTCTGCTTTGTGCCTTTCTCTCTCCCTACCTGGAAGGGCCAGTGTAGGAGGGGCTAACCTCCCCTGTGGTGATGGTAGGTGGCTTTCTTCTTTCTTTGGCTTTCTTTATAATGCTAATTTACTTCTATTAATCTGTCCTTTGTAAGCTTTTTTAAAAAATATTTTATTTATTTTTAAAGAGAGAGAGTGTAAGAGCAGAGGGAGGGGCAGAGAGAGAGAGAGAGAGAATCTGGAGCAGACTCCATGCTGAGCAGGGAGTCCCATGTGAGACTTGATTGCACAACTCTGAGATCATGACTGAGCCAAAATCAAGAGCTGGATGCTCAACGACTGAGCCACCCAGGCACCCCTGCGCTTATTAAACTCTTAGCTATCAGTTGCTTAATATGTGGATAGATATATAGGGGTGTGTGTGTGTGTGTGTGTGTGTGTGTGTGTAATGTACCCACCTGGTAAAATGTATTGAGTACATTTATGTACAAGGTATGTAGAAGGTAGAAAAATAAATATCAATCCTTTGCTCATAGCCATGTGTGGGAGATGAGACATAGTCACATATAATACAATATAAGGTAGAGAATATCAGAAGGAAAGAGCTGAAATACTCTTTCCTGTATGGGTTAAAACTAAGCTATATTCAGGATGCAAGTTCGTTTTGGCTCCAGTCTAGAGGATTGGTCTGGCTAGCCCATCATCTAGCAGAATTTGAAATAATGGAACCCATGAGGAGTAAGATTTGCTTACATGAGAGGAGGCATTGCAAGGTAAGATCAGGAGGATGGTGGACCTACTGAGTTCCTCTTTGATCCGTGCAATGGGACACAGAAGAGAATAGAAAGAAATGGTCTCTGACAGCCTGGAAGTTGTTTTAAGGAAGAGGATGATCAACCAGAAAGAAGAAAGAGGTGGTGTGGAGAAAATAGGCAAAAAAAAAAAAAAAAAAAGGAAAGAAGGAAGGGAGGAAGAGAGGAAGGAAGGAAAGAAGGAAGGAGACTGTTCCTGGTTACCATTATGCCTTGGGTTGGCCAATAATGTGAACAAATGTCATAAGCCTGGATCTGATATTTTCCACTTTTCTCTCTCTTTTTGCCCTGAGTCTGTCAGTTAGACAGAAGTACCAGGTACTGTACTGGCTAAAAGATCCTGGAATGGTCCTGGAATGGTGTGAGGAAGGTTGATGAAGCCGTGGTAGTGGCTGGGACATGAAAATTGGGATTTCTGGGAAGAGATATAGAGGTGGTTCTGTACTGAAGTCATTGTCATTTAGTGGTTATAAATATTTTGATTTTGAAAAGATTGGAAGTGCTGAGGAGAAAGGGAGGGCTCTAAGAGGTCTCAGGCAAGTGGGTAACAGGAGAAGAGAAACTGCTAGTGGAAGTCTTGACAACTCAGCAGATTCCTCAGTCATTTTTCCCACCAGCTGAACAGACATTGTCTTTGGGTTGGTGGTAAAGGAAGACAAATGAAATGGAGGAGGATAGAGCAGAAACCTGAGTCACAGCTGGGCTGAGTCCCCTATTCCCTGGGGAGGGTGTGTGTGTGTGTGTGTGTGTGTGTGTGTGTGTGTGTGTGTTGGGTTTGGGTATTAAGAATGTTAAAGAGGGGATTCTTGGGTGGCTCAGTCGGTTAAGTGGCTGCCTTTGGCTCAGGTCATGATCCCAGGGTCCTGGGATCGAGTCCCGCATCAGGCCCCTTGCTCAGCGGGGAGCCTGCTACTCTCTCTGCCTCTGACTGCCCCTCTGCATGCTTGTGCGCTCTCTCTGTCACTCTCTGATAGATAAATAAATAAATAAATATCTTTTAAAAAAAAAAAAGGACTGTTAAAGAGGGGTGCCTGGGTGGCTCAGTCAGGTAAGTGTCTGCCTTCGGCTCAGGTCCTGATGGTCCTGGGATCAAGGCCTGCATCAGGCTCCCTACTTAGTGGGAAGCCTGCTTTTCCCTCTCCCTCTGCTGCTTTCCCTGTTTGGGCTCTCTGTCTGTCAAATAAATAAACAAAATCTTTAAAATAATGTTAAAGAGTTATAAAATGTAAGAATCAATTATATGGGTTGTTTCCATTTACACCTCAAGTCTGCCTTCCTCCAGTCTTACTTCCTTCCTCCCTTCCTTCCATCCCTTTCCTTTTTCTTTTTCTTTTTCTTTTCTTTCAAGACTTTTAAAAAATTCAACTTAGTTAACATGTAGTGTAGTATTAGTTTCAGGGATAAAATTTAGTGATCCAGCATTTGCATACATCAAGTGCCCTCCTTAATGCCCATCACCCAGTTATCCGATCCTCCACCCACCTCCCCTCCAGCAACCCTCAGTTTATTCCCTGTAATTAAGAGTCTCTTAAGGTTTTTCTCCCATTCTGTTTTTATTTTATTTTTCCTTCTCTTTCCCTATATTCATCTGTGTTGTTTCTTAAATTCCACATATCAGTGAAATTGTATGGTATTTGTTTTTTTTTTTCTGACTGACTGATTTCACTTAGCATAGTACAGTCTAGTTCCATCCACATTATTGCATGTGTCAAGATTTCATTTTTTGATGCCCGAGTAATATTCCAAACTATTATAAATGTGTGTGTGTGTGTGTGTGTGTGTGTGTGTGTGTGTCTGTATGCCACATCTTCCTTATTCATTCATCTGTAGATGGACATCTGGGCACATTCCATAGTTTGGCTACTACTGACATTGCCACTATAAACTTTGGAGTGCATGTGCCCCTTTGAATCACGATGTTTGTGTCCTTTGGATAAATACGTACTAGTGCAATTGCTAGGTTATAGGGTAGTTCTATTTTTAACTTTTTGAGGAACCTCCATACTGTTTTCCAGAGTGGCTGCACCAGTTTGCATTCCCACCAGTGTAAGAGGGTTCCCCTTTCTCTGCATTGTCCCCAACTTCTGTCATTTCCTGACTTATTTTAGCCATTCTGACTGGTGTGAGGTGGTATCTCATTGTGGTTTTAATTCGATTTCCCCACTGATGAGAGACTTTGAGCACTTTTTCATGTGTCTGTTAACAATTTGTATGTCTTCTTTGGAGAGATGTCTGTTCATGTCTTCTGCCCATTTCTTAACTGGATTTTTTATTTTTGGGGTGTTGAGTTTGATAAGTTCTTTATAGATTTTGGATACTAGCTCTTTGTCTGATATGTCATTTGCAAATATCTTTTCCCATTCCATGGGTTGCTGTTTAGATTTGTTCATTGTTTCCTTTGCTGTGCAGAAGTTTTTATCTTGAGTAAGTCCCAATAGTTCATTTTTGCTTTTGTTTCCCTTGCTTCTGGTGATGTGTCTAGTAAGAAATTGCTTTGGCCAAGGTCAAAGAGGTTGCTGTCTGTGTTGTCCTCTAGGATTTTGATGGATTTCTGTCTCACATTTAGGTTTTTGATCCATTTTGAATTTATTTTTGTATGTGGTATAAGAAAGCAGTCCAGTTTCATCCTTCTGCATGTTGCTGCTCAATTTTACCAATGCCATTTGCTGAATCCTTGTCATGTGCCTGACCTTAGGGGAAAAGCTCTCAGTTTTTCCCCACTGTGGGTCTTTCATATATGGCCTTTATGATGTTGAGGTATGTTCCTTCTATCCCTACTTTCTTGAGGGTTTTTTTATCAAGAAAGTATGCTGTATTTTATCAAACACTTTCTCCCTCTGCCCCCCCCCCAATCATGCTCACTCTCTCTCTAAAATAAATAAAGAAATCTTTTGGAAAAGATAGCTTAACTGAAAAGTAGCATTGGAAATTATGGGATTGGTTTGAATAGTGTAGACAAGAGCTAGATCATGCAAGGCCCAAATTTCTTGTCCTCATTCATGAATTCAGATTTCTAGGAAATTAATAGACATAATTATAGGTTTTATATTTGTTGACTAGACCACTGGGACCATTGCCTAGACCATTATTGAACATAATGTTCTAGATCATTCTTTAGAGGTCCCAAATGCACTTGGTTTATAGTAATCCACTTTTGTCTAAAGTATGTATCCCAAACATGAAGCTGATGTGTAGGAGTAAGTCTCATAGCAAGTGAATGAGTACCACCACCAATCTAGTGCCTTCCATCTCAATTTATAGGCTTTTATGGTTGTGAAGTGATAAAGTGATGAACATCTTTCTGCAAGAAGAAGGCCAACTGCTACCTCCAGTGATGGATATATATGGAAAAGTTCTAGGGCTAAGAAAGAAATGGCTTTGTGAATGTCTTAAACATTTTAGAATAAATTAAAAACACAGAAAGAATAATAATTCATAGTCAGATATTTTATCTGTTTAAATTGCAAACAACAAATCTCTTTTTAGTTTCTTTAAGCAGGAAAGGAACTTATTAGAGGATATCATGTGGTTCATAGATTCTCTGGAAGAACCAAGGAATCAGACTTAGATGCCATGGATTCAGGAACAATGCCTAAAGAACAGTACTGATGGGTCCAGCAAAAGCCACACTGCCATCATTGCTGGACACAAACACCATAACTTCCATTGCTTATTCTGGTCAGTGGATGCCAGAATTTCTACCATGGCTTCCCACAAATCTGGGTCCAACTACACTCACCAGAAAATGAATTTTTAGATGGTTTCTGCTTACGAATTCAGTGTTCTCTTACAAATCCAAGTTGTATGTGGATGTTTCTTATTGGTAGTAATAGTGATATAGAGAGATAGTGTCTGGGAAAGTGGGTTTCTGCCTTCCACTTTGTGGAAGTATAACAAAAAAGTTTGAGATTCCTCATATATAGGAAAAAATGTTCAAAAGATTTAGGGTGGCTACAAAGAGTGACAAAGGTCTGCTGCACAAGAACTAATAAGATTGAGATGTTAAGCTGGATATAATGCAGTACCTAAAATGGTAGAAATTCTGTGCTGTTATTTGCAGTTGTGGGATTTAAAAAGAGTCTGGGATATAGTCCACATGAATGTCAAATGTGTTCTATATTATGACCTAAACTTGCACAATTTGCAAAAAAAAAGTACAAGAAGAATTATCACTGGAATAATAGTATTGATAAGGAATGTTTAAAATTTAAAAAAAATTTATTGAACATCTGCTAGAGTGACAAGCTCTCATCTAGGTTCTAGGAATAAAAAACACTGAACAAAATATACAAGGTCCCTGTTTTCATGGACTGTCATTTAGAGGGGAGAACTGAAAATAAATTAGTAAACACAGAAATGATTAAGACAATATCAAAGAGAGAGACTTGAAAGGGAGGTGATAAGCAGGTCAATAGTGACTGGGGTAACTTTCCATAGGATAGTCAATGATATCCTCTCTGAGGAAGTGACATTTAACTGAGACTTGAATAGCAAGAAGCGACTATCTATGGAACAATCTATTAGCTTTCACACAGATGCTGCTTATTTATGTTTTAATCATTGATCTGGAGTGATGCTTCCACTCAGTAGTTTTAGAGATATGATGGTTTTCTTATACTGTTGTGACTTCCAGTATATCCTGATTATTTTTTAAAAATATTTTTATGCCAGTTCTAAGAGGATCATGCTAATTTCTATGTGAGCTTCTTTGAAGCCTAAATACTGATGGATAATTTCACAAATATCATGATGCCACTAGTTATGTCACTGCCATATAGCAATGACTGTCCAAATGGTAAGTGCTGCTATGGAATCAGAGGTTACTAAAAGCCTGTTTGGCTCTGTTTTGGACACCAGGTTAAGACTTTCTGAAACAAGACACTGAAGAATGAAGAAAAATTTCCCAGAGAAGGGAACAGGGGAGTAGGAGAGGAAAGTCTTCTAAATGGAGGAACATGTGCAAAGTCCTTCAGGGAGACAAAACATGGTACATTTAAGAAACTGCATACAATCTGCATTTGGCTGAATTATATAAAGGTAAAGTGATAAGAGAGAAGATGCCAGCAGACTGAACAGAGTCAGTAACAGATGGGCTAGTAAGACTTGTTCAAGAGATAGGACTTTAGGCTGAAGAATAGGACACTATTCATTCATTCAACACATTTTTATTAAGTGCCTCCCATGCACCATGCCCTGTTCAAGGCCCTGGGAATACATCAGTGAAGAAACAGAAGTCCCTCCCCTCATTAGTCTATATTCTAGAGGTAGAGGAAGGTAGATCTTAAATGTAAATTTTTTTTTTTATTATCTGACAAAGACTATTTATTTATTGAGTATAGTTGACATACAATGTTACCTCAGTCTCAGGTATACAGTATAGTGATTCTATAGGTTTATAAATTACATTACACTTACCCACAAGTATAGCTACTATCTGTCACCATACAACACTATTACAATATCATTAACTATATTCCTTATGTTGTGCCTTTTATTCCTGTGACTTCTTCATCCATAACTGGAAGCTTGTATCTCCCACTTCCCTTCTCCCATTTTGCCCACCTCCCCATTTGCCCACCTCCCTCATTGGCAGCCATTAGTCTGTTCTCTATATTTATAGGACTCATTCTGCTTTTTATTTGTTTCTTCATTTGTTTTTTAGATTCCATATATAAGTGAAATCATACAGTATTTGTCTTTTTCAGTCTGACTGATTTCACTTAGTATAATATCATCTAGGTCCATCCATGTTGTTGCAGATGGCACAATTCCTCCTTTTTTATGGCTGAGTAATAATTTTAATCAAGTAAGATGCCATGGTTTTGAGGATTTTTGAGCTTGATATAGTATGGAAGTAATTTTTCAACTGGAAACAGTCAAGAGATTATATTTAATACAAAAGAATATATATGTTGTTGACAGTGGCACTTGAGACTAGGGTGTATTTCTCACTTTTCTGAGTGAAACTGAAGTACCATTTCTCAGACACAGGGAGTGTCTTATCCTTCCTCCTAAACCCTTTCTCTTCAGGATTGCTCCATAATCCTGAATCCCATGGATTCTCAATAGTAAGCATTAAACAGAAAGAGACTAGTGGGTACATTGGTAGCAAGAGAGCTCTTAATGTCTTAAAATTATTTGGAACTCAATGAAGTTATATTGTTTTGCAGAGATTTTTTTTCCAAGATTTTATTTATTTATTTATTTATTTCAGTGAGAATGGGAGCAAGTGGGAGGGAGGAGCAGAGGGAAAGGGAATCTCAAGCAGACTCCACACTGAGCATGGAGCTGGACACAAGGCTCAAGGACCCTGAGATCATGACCTGAGCTGAAATCAAGAGTCAGATGCTTAACTGACTGAGCCACCTAGGGTGTCCCTGCAGAGGTTCTTTAGTAATGTGCCTTTAAGCTGGGGCTGCAGCATCCAAACTTCTCTGACACAGAATTTTGTGGAAATTGTACTTAACTTGGAGGAATGTACCATTATGATACTAAACAATTAGAGGGAACTTTTCATTTCCCTTTATATTTGCCTTATAGTAATTAAGAGTTGATCATAGGGACACCTGGGTGGCTCAGTCAGTTAAGCATCTACCTTTTGGCTCGGGTCATGATCCCAGGGCCCTGGGATGGAGTCCCGTATCAGGTTCCTTGCTTGGCAGTTTCTTCCTCTGCCTACTTTTCATTCTGCTTGTGCTCTTGCTCTCTCACTCTCTCTCTCTGACAAATAAATAAAAATAAAATCTTTAAAGAGTTGACTATATATGTGAGTTGAATCTAATAAGTGAAGTTTTGTGAATAAGTGAAGTTTTGATTTTTATTATTGTGGAGACAGTGGAATGACAGTTAAAAAAAAAAAAGTACTCTACACTTTACCAACAGACTAGAATCCAGTGAAGCACCAACAGAGAGCTCTAAAGATAGATGCACATCACCATTAAGTTCCTTTTTTGGAGAGAAGAAAGGAAATCGATTTTAAGCCTCTGTCTCTTTAAAACAAAATGCGAGGTGGTGAACTACGTGGCACTTTTGATTATATGTTGAAACTGCACTAAGTCCCTGAAATCCAAGAGAATATTGCACTCTGGTCCTTTGTGCAGAATACTCACATGAGTGCTCACAGGAACCAATCCAGAAGCAAATTGCTGCTGATAGTAACTGACAGCATGAATTACTGCACTCTCAGAGACTCTGCCAGCATCAACCCGTATGATCTCACTTTTGCTCATATGGCAAACAGAATTTGTGCATGTGCTAGAACCAGCCTCTCAAGTTCAGGGAACAGCAAGGTCTCTCAGCAGTTATTTGAAAATAGCCAGCACCTTTAAAATGAATCCCTGTGGCATCTCATCAGCTTACCATTATAAAACCAAGGAAGATTTTTCTTTGCTGAGTTTCTGACCCTAATCATGTAAAGTCCCTTAGAAAAAGAGAAACTGACTCATCTGTTTATTCATCGTTTGAAAACCAGACAAGTCATTGAATGTGGAAGACAACATAAATTTCTCTTCCACAAGCTGACCTGCCTCTGGGTCTGCCACTCCCTATGATCCATTTGGAGACATTCTGCTGCTGGTAATTGTCATGTTGATTCATAACAACCTTTAAAAATCATCTTCTAATTTGAAATAAATAAGAATATTGAAAAAAGAGCTATATTCTTTATTAAAAATGCTCAATTAGGGGCGCCGGGGTGGCTCGGTTGGTTAAGCAGCTGGCTCCTGGTTTTGGCTCAGGTCTCTATCTCAGGGTCTTGAGATCTAGTTCCCAGTGGGGCTCTGTGCTCAGCACAGGGTCTGCTTGTCCGTCTCCCTTCCTCACTGTCCCCCACCCTCTCTCTTTCTTTAAAAAAAAAAAATCTTAAAAAAATGCTCAATTAAACTAAACTATGTATGACAGGAAATGCTCTAAAAATGAATTTATACTTGTGTAAACCAACAGAACCAAGACCACTAAGATGTAATTCAAATATAAGAAGAGCTCATCCCAAATGTACATGCCTGGAAAGAAAAGCAGGAACTGAAAACATTCTTCCAAAGGATGAAATCATAGACCCAATTTTCACAACCCAAGATCAGTCTTGAGAGTACTTCTCTTATTTCAGGCTATTACAAAACTTACCTAAATAGTACCAAAATTATAGGGAGAAAAAAAAACTTATGGTTTAATGCCCTTGCCATCATTAGCAATATAATCTACCATTTCTGGGAAAACAGACTTTCTGAGGTCTTGAACTCTGTTCTTGGCAGGTAAGAAGCCTCCCAGGTCATCTTTAAAGGCATATTTATTTTTAATGCTTAAGTCTACACATGTTTTCTGTTAATAAGTTGGACTCTTAAACAAGATTGTTATTCACTCTATTTATTTACCTTAGAAAGTACTCAGTTCTTCTGAAACAATGGTCCCTTTGAAAATAGGTAGGAAATAGAATTCAAAATTGAATTAAAATAAAGGGAAAATAGCCTTTCTTTCTTCAGTGCATGTTTTTGCTATCTCCAGAAGGGATAATGGACTTCCAGCCTTACAGGATATTTCTTCTGAGTTAGCACTGCTTTAATGAGAGAGAGAGAGAGAATGGGAGAGCTTTGTCTGTCACAGGGAGCATGGGCTCATTTAAGTACCCTGAAGGGATGTTTTTTAGATTGGACAGTGCTTCTTATCTAGGGAAAGTTAAAGTTAGAGAAGGTAGACAATCCCAGCATAGTAATCTGAGGTCATGCGACAAGTAGTGGCCACACAGACAGTTGCCTTTCAACATAGATGTTCCACAGGCCTCTCCTGTTCAACAGATTCAAAACCCAGCCTCTTGGATTCCTGATTTCAATGAAGTTCTCACTGTTCACCAAGGAAGAAGTCAGAGAAACTAGGGGTTCCCTCTTGACTAGTTTCCATCCCTTGTGTATCACACCCAATCTATCACCAAGGCCTTTCACTTCTCACTCAGTTATCTCTTTCAAATTTGCAAATTCTCTTTCATCTCCTTCATTTCCATTCTAAGTACACATATCATCTCCTTTACAAAGAAGTCTCCTTAGTTCTCTCTGATCTGATCTCTACAGTTTCTAAAAGGTACATCAGATCATCTTATTCCTTTGCTTAAAACGATCCCTATTTCCTTCAAGGGAAAAATAATGAAATCTGCTCTCCCTTAAATGGCATATTTACCTCTCAATTAGCATTCTTTCTCCCCAGCCTTGCTTCACCATAGTTTCTGTTTTGAATGACCTCCCCTCCTTCTTTCTTCTGTTTAGTTTCTACATGCCTTTCAAATTTTGATTCAGCTCTTACCTCATCCAGGAAACCTTCCCTGATCCTCTTTCTGACCCTTATCACAAAATGTTCCCGAAATACCCCTTTGGACCACTGTGTTATGCATGCATCTTGAGGGTAGGTGCAGTGTTTTCATTTTGCTGACTTAACATCTAGCACAGTGCCCAGCAGGTGAATAGATGCAAGAAGTTATCAGAGAAAGTCACACAGAGAAGGTGGAGTTGAACTGAATCACTTTGGGGAGAGAAATAAGATGAAGTAGAGAATGATATTTGAGGCAGAAGGAGTAACATGTACAGGAGCATGAGAGAGCTTGCCATGTATAGACAACACTAAGTGGTTTAGAGCTGCTAGAAAAGAAAATGTGAGATAAAGAATTCTGTAGTATGAGCCATGTTCAGAGTTGTAACACATTTGTTTAATCTGTGACCAGCTTATCTCAAAGTTTGGAAAGGCTTTTTATTGCTTTTCTTGAAGCTTTAGGAATTGTTAAGAATGAGGTGTCCAAACAGGATTATACGAAGTAACATTCTTACACACTTATATTTAACAAATTAGCCCTTTTGACACAGAAAACATACAATATGTTTAATTTTATTTTTTATGAGAAATTATAAGATACAAATATGAATATATATATGTGAATGAATATTTGTTCATAGCAGACTATAAGAGGTAAAATTAGCCATGGAACACATTTCTAATGTAGTGAGATAAATGTCTTCTGTTAGTATTGTGGCATATCTCTGGGATGATATAGAGCCTCCTTGGGTGGTAATGTCAGAGGTCTAACTTTGCAAATATGAGCTGGGAGTCAGTGGCCTTTCACAACTCTCAATCCTTTATCTACTTCTTACCTGCCCTGTATGTGGAAAACTTCAGTGGGAAAGTCATGCTGGAAGCATTTATTCCAGTGAGCATTCTCCGCTTATTTCCATTTTTTCCCTCCTTTTTAACTACTTAGAAAATGACAAAAGAAAAGAAAATTAAAATGAAAAAAGGAAAAATCTGAAAAATGAGAAAAGGAAGGACTCATTAAAGAAAATGTTTAGAAAGCATAAAGATTACTGAGGTTAAGAATATTTTAGAAAAAAAATAAGGCATTTTCACATTTCAGGTAAAATAGGTCACAAACTCAATGGAAATATTTAATTACTGTAGTTGAAGAAAAAGTTCAAAGTGTAATTTCTTCATGCAAACAGTGGATGCGAGAACAAGGAAGTCCAGTTTGGATCACTCTAGTGAGCAAACAGATCTCCCTGACCTTGCGGGAAAGTTCAGCTATCCAGCCTCCACAGTACTGGAAAAGTCCAAGCTGCATCCAGAACCAAACTGCCACACAGATGATCAGTTTATTCAAGATAATTGTTCCATATGCTAATGTATGTCCATCCACAAATTTGTGACTAAATATCTAGCTTTCCTTCTTTTTCTTATACCTTTCTTGCAGTTGTTTTCTCTTCTTGCCATCAGATAAGAATGGATGTGTGTCTCAGAATATTCACAACAGGAAACATGCTTCCAGTGCTTTACATTGCTCATAAAATTAGCAAGCTGTTATTTCTTCATTCCCTGATAGCATCTCTTAAAATCTTCAATTGGGCTGAAAGCTTCCAGATTATGTTTAGCTCTTGGTTCATTTTTGTTAGAAAAGTACAAAGTTGAGCTATCAGGGTTTTTCTCCCCCCTGCAGTTAATGCAAAAGTCTTTCTTCCTGGGGTGTGGCCCAGTCCCGATGAGTTTCTAGAACCTGTGCATTAAGTCCTGCCTTTGACTTTTGCCTCCTTCCTGGGGCTGCTGTCCCTTTCTGAGGTGGACTTGGGACACAGGACATCAAATGGTCTTGAAGAGCCACAGCAACCTCACACGGGGGTTATCAAGACTTGCAAACCACTCTTGGCAGCTTTTCCTCCTTTCTCTGTGCATAACTGTGTTTCAGGCCTTTGTTTCTCAGCTGGAGATAAGTGGAGGGGTGGGGGGACAGGTGTTTAGAACATCAATGGTGACTCAGTGGTAGAAGCCAAGGTAGGAAGAACCCAACTACCCTAACTGTTGCCCTGTGTTTTTATTTTTCTCAATATCTTGGTCTTGGTTAATTCTTTACTAGGATAATAGGTAAAAATATAATTTTATACTTCAAGTGACTTTACATATAAATAATTGGGGGAAAAAAGGCCAAACTTGTAATATTTTGTTTATAGTTAGCTGTATAAATATGCAGACATTAAAATAGACAAGTTAGAGGCTATTATAACATTCCTTTTTTTGTTGTATAAACATACCAAATAGATTAGAAGTTCTCATTTCATTTGTTGTTTTTTAAACAGTTGGGAAACCTCAGTGACATCAGTTTTCAAAACATTTTTCTTATTTCTATAAAATGGAGGAAGAAAATAATAAGAGCTGTGTTAACTTCTTATTTACATGCATAATATTTTAAAAAGTTTTCATTCTTAAATAAATGCCTTTTATATTTAGGATCCATCTTGAACTTCCTCAGTGGGGTTCTTAATATTCTCTGTTAAACTTTGTGAGTTATCTCTGTGTTCTCTTTCTGATGTATACTTCCATACCTTATGCCCTGGCAAACAGTCCTCTGGATGAGAAGTTCCCTCCACAATTCCAGGGGTGTCTCCTAGTTAGCCTCTTACTGGTCTACATAGCGATACTGAGAAGGCATCTGGTGATTTGAACTGGAAACTCTGGGCAAGTCTAGAAGCCCTTCTTTGAGCTTCAGAGCAGGGTCTGGGGCCAGGTGTGGGCTTCACCTCCAGAAACCTCTCTCAGGCTGAGTAAGGAAGGGAGGAAAGCAGAAGCAGTATTCTGCACAGTCTGTGGCTTTACCTAGGATTTACTTACAGCTGGGTCTAGAGAAAGGCCTTTAATTATGGAGTCCATTTTGGGAAAGGATGGATTGATTTTAAATCAAGGGTGGCTAAAGTTTTGAACGCATCCAAATAATGGTATTATAGGCCAGATTTTTACCATATTTACATGGTAAAATATGGTGTTGGACCATATGGTTCACATATGTCTATATGGTATTGGACATAATGTATGCTTTACAAAGGTTGGTAGAAAATTCAAATGCAATATGGTATTAATTTATTTATTCAACTACTATTTATCGAGTATATTCTATAAACTGAGTACTATATGACATGCTGATAGTCGTGAACAAATACAATACAGTCTTCATTCTAATATGGTCTATTTTAAAAATATGATGTCTCTGGATGTATAATATTAGGTATAACAAGGGAGTACCTATTTTAAACTAATTCCTGTTTTTGCTTTGATGAAACAAAAATTATATATGTGTAGTAGATGATTGGCTAATTACCATTTCCCTGTATTTTAACAAAACAAAACTATTCATTTTTTTAACAATTATTTAATAATTTAAATGATTTAAAAATTTATTAAAATAGTTTGTAAAGAAATACTTTGTATTTTGGTAGCCAATATGCATGCATTTTGTCCAAGTAGAAAGGTCTTAATAAAAATATGTCCCTTTAGTATTATGCTTAGCGAAATAAGTCAATTGGAGAAAGACATCTATCATATGATCTCCCTGATATGAGGAAGTGGAGATGCAATGTGGGGGGTTTGGGGGTAGGAAAAGAATAAATGAAACAAGATGGGATCAGGAGGGAGACAAACCATAAGAGACTCAATGTAACAAAACAAACTGAGGGTGGGCGGGGGGTGGGGGGTAGGGAGAGGGTGGTGGGGTTATGGACCTTGGGGAGGGTATGGGCTATGGTGAGTGTTGTGAAATGTGTAAACCTGGCAATTCCCAGACCTGTACCCCTGGGGCTAATAATACATTATATGTTTATAAAAAAAAATTTTTTTAAATATGTCCCTTTAAAGTTATTTGAAATTTATTTCAGAAACACTGATAATTCTAGGTCTATTGCCAATAACTTAATTAAGCATTACTTTTTATTTCTTTATTATCTTTTATTTTTTTCTGTCCCACTGTTTCTCTTTCACCATAGTCTCCAGAAGAAAGAGCTTCTGGATCTGAATTCAAAAAGTTGGTTTAAGTCCAGTCTTTCCTCTTCATAGTTGTGTAACCTTGGGATGTCACATTTACTGTATCTTGGCCTAGTTTCTTCATCTGTAAAATGATAGGATTATATTGAATAATAGCCAAGATCCCTTCCAATTTTAACATTCTTTGGTTCTTTAATCTTCCAGATTTGTGGGTAAAATGTAGAGACAGGGACATGAACACATGTTGAGAGATGCTTTTAAAATAGAAACAACCCAGAAGTTTGGATTTAGTTGGAGTTATGAATGAGTTCTGGTTTGCCTATACTACAACACAGAATTCTAAACTTGTTATGCTTTACAAATTCATATCTTCCAAGGAAAATGCATATATGTGGGTAAGCAAGGCATTTGGAATGATTGTAACATTTAATCAGCAGAAATTAAAAGCCACTTCAAACTAGAGATAGTGACATTGTCTTTGGCCAGGGCAGGTACAGCTCAGATAACATCACTGGCAGATTATGTACCAAGTCACAGCTGTATCACAGCACTAGCCAGAAGGCATCCTGTTGACGCAAGGCCCAGGATCCCAGCTCACTTCTGACAGCTCTGTACTTAGACTTTCCTGATCCCTTCCTAAATTTAAAGCCTTCTCTTCCTTCTTTATGCTCTATTTCACTTGCATTTGGTCTTGTATTAAAACTGGTTGCGTACAACTCTCTCTCATTTGGTGGTTCCTAAGCTCCTTGAGAGAACCCAATCTGTCTGGTTTACATGTGTATTTCCCACAGTGCCTTGTACAAAGTAAGCACTCATTTTTGTTGAAGTAAATATTTCAACTCAATAGCTGAGACTACTGAAGTTAAAAACAACTGCAAAAGAATCTTGTTTTATATGCTTAAATTCTAATGCAAGGGCAGAGCTTAATAGAGGTACTGAAACCCAAGCTTGATAGTGACAGAATGGCATCCAATGAAAAGTCTCATTTCTACTGAGGTATGGGAATCTTGGCAGCTCAGTCAAGCTGAAAACAGTCTTGCCTGGGGTTTTGGAAGGAGACTCAAATGCCTTTGTAGTTACCCAAGGGATGACGTTCACCTG
Organism: Mellivora capensis; assembly: GCA_004024625.1. NCBI lineage: Eukaryota > Metazoa > Chordata > Mammalia > Carnivora > Mustelidae > Mellivora > Mellivora capensis. Next base: position 54,576 of record PISX010007821.1, read on the forward strand.
AGGTCAGCCCAGTCAGTGATCCACTCTCCCACCTAAAGCTGTCTACATACTTCCATAGTACCTGGCCATGGGTCATACTGTTTTATCACACAACTCTTACTTGCTGTCTATATAGGCCTAAGGCTTTGTGCTGCACAAAATAGTACTAGCCTGAATAGAGCACGAGATACTAAATTTAAAAAATCATCTACTATAGAGATTCAGTGGCAAAATATACTCTTCTCTTTTTGGCAAATCTCATTCTTCTCAGTTAAAATCACTTTTCACTTTTTTAATGGTTTCTTCTATAACTATAGTAATATGGGTATTACTATATTTAGTTATGGTAAATATCTTCTAACTTCCTTCTTGATTAATCAATTTTAATTATTATTGATTTACTGCTGTGAATGTTGTAGATTTAACTTGTTGAAACACTCCTCAGCTTTTCTTCCATTCTTTCTCCTAATATATGGTATTATATTATGAGTTTCAGGTTTTCTGTTGTTACTTTTTTCACCTATAGTACTAGTGTGTTTTGTTTCTTGTTCTTTCAACTTTAAGTTTGTCTATTAAATCAATGCTATATAAGATGGTGAAAATATTCAGGGGCCCTTTCAGTGTGATGACTTGTGTCTTTCTGTATTTTATTCCTTTTTTTTTTTTTAAATAATTTCCTTTCCTTTATTTTCTTTGTCCTCATTCTGCACCCTCAGTGGGCTGGACATTGAACTTTGTGGATTGATACTTTGTGACTCTTATAGTCTCCATCATGTGCTTCATCTCTGTATTTTTTCACTCTATGTTATGACATTTTAAATTTTTTGCTGCTTTTTTTATGAATTTTTGAGCATTGCATTTAAAAAATTTCTAAGACCTGATTCTTACTGTGATCTGTGCTATTTTTATAGATTCTTATTCCTGTTTTTAAGATTACAACATCATTTAAAAACTTCTGAAGATTCTTACGGTGCCTGAGTGACTTAGTTGATTAATCTTTGGACTCTTGATTTTGGCTCAGGTCATGATCTCAGGGTTGTGAGATCAAGCCCCGCAGTTTCTTTCCCCAAGATGTCTCTTCCCTGAATTGAAGGCTCTTTGTATGTAGGTAGAGCTTATTATCTAGAGGATTTGCCCAAGGGTGAGTGGGTAAAGTAAACCAGAGCTCACACTAGCAGCCTGTACTTTTCCCAGGAAGCTTACTCAATTCCTTTAGTTTCCTATGCTGTTTTTATCTTGGAGGAATCAACACTGGGTTTCCATTTATTCTGCATGCAGAGATCCTGGTGTATGTTACAAGCGTGTGTGTGTATGAGAGAGAGAGAGAGAGAGAGAGAGAAACAGAGAGAGAGACAGAGAGACAGAGAACTAATGCAGCTATTTTACTGAAGGACATTCAGTGAGCCCCCTGTTTCTACTGTCCCCCAGTATATCTCCTCAGTCTGAGCTAGGAGCCTTTCCAAAGTCCATTGAAGTTAGGCTGTGCCCCTCTGGCTCCCTTCTGTTCTGTGCTGCAGCTTCCTGTGTTCCATTTCACTTATCCATAGGATTTTGTTTACTTTCTATTCCTAGGAATTTGTTGATTTAAGTTTAAAAAAATAAGTAAAAAATAAAAAATAAGAAAACCCAAAACCCAACCAAGATTCAGATTTCATCTCCAGAGACTGAATTCTTAACCTTTATGCTATATATTGCTTCTTATAATCGTGCCATCAAAAAAATAAACCTCAAAAAATTAAAAATAGAACTACTCTATGACCCAGAAATCACACTTTGGACATTCACCTAAAAAATATAAAAACACTAATTCAAAGGGATATACACACCCCTATGTTTATTGCAGCATCATTCACATTAGCCAAACTATAGAAGCAATCCAAGTGTCCCTCGAAAGATGACCATTCATTTTCTAGAGAAGAAACAGTATATATATGTATGTGTGTTTGTAAGAATGTTACTCAGCCATGAAAAAGAATGAAATCTTTCCATTTGCAACAACATGGATAGAGCTAGAGAGTATAATGTTAAGTGAAATAAGTTAGTCAGAGAAAGACAAATACTATAAGATCTCACTCGTATGTGGAATCTAAGAAACAAAACAGATGAGCAAAGGAAAAGGGAGAGAGAAATAGAGAGGGGGAATCCCAGAAATAGACTATTAACTATAGAGAACAAATTGGTGGTTACCAGAGGAGAGGCAGGTAGGGGGATGGGGAAAAGAGGGGATAAGAAATTAAAGAGTACACTTATCATGATGAAAATAAAATAAAACCCATGAGGATAGAATAATTATGGAGTATCAAATAAGAGCTGATGAAATATTTTCTTAAAAAATAAAGATATTTTCAAGAAAAGACTCAAAAAATGAATATAATTCGGGCGCCTGGGTGGCTCAGTGGGTTAAAGCCTCTGCCTTCGGCTCAGGTCATGATCTCAGGGTCCTGGGATCGAGTCCCACATCGGGCTCTCTGCTCGGCAGGGAGCCCGCTTCCTCTCTCTCTCTCTCTCTACCTGCCCTCTCTGCCTACTTGTGATCTCTCTCTGTCAAATAAATAAATAAAAATCTTTTTAAAAAATGAATATAATTCTATGGTGATAAGGAAGGCTAAATTATGAGATTTTGGTAACACAATTTAAAATATTCTCAGTGGAAAGAAAATGCAGAGGCAGGTAGAAAATCTGGCCTATTTGCAGGTAGAGAAGCTGTCTAATAAAGCTGGAAGATATCTATGTAAATGGTGCATGAAAGAACATAACTAAGGGGAATATAAAGTACTGGGGTAAGAATTTCAAGAGAGTTAAAGCCAAAGATTAGCTGAGGCTCACAAAAACCACTAGAGACAGCAGCAGCAATTTTTAGTGCTATTTTCAGAGCAATAGATGAAAATTATAGGTCCATTGCTTGAGAATGATGGTATCATGTTAAAACAAAACACTACACATCCGCTTTTCTTCTGCCTATACTAAGAAGAATGATCTTTAAGCTGATAACATCGAGAGATCATTACATTAAGAAGTTATTGATATGCACAATGAGAGGAGTCTAGCGATAACAAATATTTTAGATAAATTAAAACTCCCAGATCATGACAGGTTACATTTTGGACAATACATAGTCTAATTGATATGATCGTAATACTACCATATTCTTTGAGAAATTTTGGAGAACAGGGAAAAAATTCAAAAGAATGGAGAAAGGTACATATGACCGTAATTTTCAAAACTTCCCCCCCCATCAGTGTCAGTCGTGGCTAAGTGTCTTGCTGTGGCCAATGAAATGTGAGGGGTGACCGCTACTTCCAAGCAGAATCATTAAGAAGCACTAGCTTTGTGTTTTCTGCCACTACTGTTGAAAAATATGTTATCAGCTATTTGAATGACAGCATAGATGTTATATTTCTCAACTTTGCACAACATAGGACCCATTGTATAAGATACTCTCTAGAAAAGAGAGTATGTTGGATAGAAAAATTAGAATGAAAATGATATCTATTTAAAAGATACTGAAGCAAATATGATAAGATTTATAACTTAAAGTATTTAAGCTGAATAAATGTGTCACTAGAAGTTTGTTTTTTATCGTAGTTGTTTTGTTTTTTCTGGTCAAATTTTTAATTTTTTAATTTTTTATTAACATATAATGTATTATTTGCTTCAAGGGTACAGGTCTGTGAATAATCAGTCTTACACAATCACAGCACTCACCATAGCACATACCCTCCCCAAAGTCCATAACCCAGCTACCCTATCCCTCCCTTCCTATCCCCCAGCAACCCTCAGTTTATTTCCTGGGATTCAGAATTTCTTACAGTTTGTCTCCCTCCCTGGTCCCATCTTGTTTCACTTTTTCCCTCTCTACTCTCCACAATCCCCTGCCCTGCCTCTCAAATTCCTCATATCAGAGAGATGATATGACAGTCCCTAGATCACATGATACAGTATTCTAAATTCCATTAACGGTCACAGACGGACGCAAGACAAAAACTCTGGTGTATACTGGAAATTCTGGTAGTTCCCTACAGATTCCTGGACCTCAGCTTAGATCTCAAGAAACAGAAATAGAAACTCTATGAAGGGGGCTCGGGAATCTGTGTGTTTAAGAGGCCTTGCAGGAAATTCTGAGTTAAGTTGCCTGTAGCCTTAGAAAACAATTGGATGAAGTGAGCGCCAGAGTCTTGAAGCATCTGTGATGAAGGATTCTCTAAAAATTATAAAGAGAGAACATTTTGTTATGGCATCAATATTTGAATATCCACTTAATATATGTGCTTTATTATTGTCTGTTTAAAAGTTATATCTGAAACAACTGGTTATCTGGACATCAACACAAACTGAGAGCGTTGAACTGGTTGTTGTTTTTTTTAATTTTTTTAAAATTATTTTATTTTTTATAAACATATAATGTATTTTTATCCCCAGGGGTACATGTCTGTGAATCGCCAGGTTTACACACTTCACAGCACTAACCATAGCACATACCCTCCCCAATGTCCATTATCCCACCCCCCTCTCCCGAGCTCCCTCCCCTCAGCAACCCTCAGTTTGTTTTGTGAGATTAAGAGTCACTTATGGTTTGTCTCCCTCCCGATCCCATCTTGTTGATTTTCTTCTTTTCCTATCCCCCCAACCCCCCATGTTGCATCTCCACTTCCTCATATCAGGGAGATCATATGATAGTTGTCTTTCTCTGATTGACTTATTTCACTAAGTATGATACCCTCTAGTTCCATCCATGATCCAAAGGGGCACGTGCACCCGAATGTTTATAGCAGCAATGTCTACAATAGCCAAACTATGGAAAGAACCTAGATGTTCATCAACAGATGAACTGTTTTTAAAACAAGATTCGCTTTGAGCTTGCAAGGGAAATTAGCCTCACATGAGGAAAAGAAGTCATGGGCCTAATTATAAAGTATGGATAAATAAACTTCCCAAACAGATACCATGTTTGTGCCACATTTTCTTATTTACAAGATCAATGACTCATTCTTTCCAATTTCAAATATCATATTAGCTTAAAATGGGGTTAAATATGTTTATTTCTGTGAAAGAGGACTTTCATTGGACCTTTTGTGACTCTGAAATGATTTTTTATTTTCATCAATCTTTCATTCTTATAGCTTGAGTAACTATCTTAGTAACAGAATTATCAGGCAGAATTGCAGAGCACCCCAAAGGTACTTTTACTTTTTTTTTTTTTTTTTTTTTTTAAGAATCTGCAGCTCTGATCTGGACTTTGTTGAGTTTTTATCCCAAGTTTCTCTGTATAGATTATCTAAAAGGCTTTTGACTATTGACAAGAGGCTAGGCCTTGAATAACAGACATAAGAAACCAGACTGAAGTCATCAATCAATTGAATATATAAACACTGCTCAAATTTTTTGAGGGTCTAATCCCTGAGATATTATTTTCCTAATATCCGTTGAGCAATTAAACCCTTTAGAAATCTATTCTCATAAACACATTTCCCTTTTCTTCATTTAGCATCTAGGCCCTATTTGCCATTATTCATTTATATGTTCAACAAATGCCTAGTGGGAATTAATAATCTACTCCAGGAACAATGGTAGGTATAACAAGACCCCTGCTCTCATGATGCTATGTTCTGATAAGGAGAAAGAGATGATAAACTTGCAGATAAATACATCAGAAATTCATCTAGTAACAAGTGCTGTAAAGAAAATTAAATGGGTCAGAGAATTGTTGGGGGCTCTTCTTTAGATGGGATAGTTTGGAGAAGGAGGTGATATTTGAAGTAAGGCTTGGGGGCGCCTGGGTGGCTCAGTGGGTTAAGGCCTCTGCCTTTGGCTCAGGTCATGATCCCGGGGTCCTGGGATCAAGTCCCGCATCAGGCTCTCTGCTCAGCAAGGAGCCTGCTTCCTCCTCTCTCTCTGCCTGCCTCTCTGCCTACTTGTGATTTCTGTCTGTCAAATAAATAAAATCTTAAAAAAAAAAAGAAGGCTTGGTCACTGTGAGCAGTTGCAAGAGGAGAGCTCTAAGGAGAAACAAGAAACAGTGCAAAGTCCTGAGGCCAGAATAAGCTGGGGAATTGAAAGGCTAGTTTAGTACTCTTGTAATGACTACTTGGGGTGGGGTACAGAAGAAGGTTAAAAATAAGACAAGGGCCAGCTAAAGCAGGATCTCACAGGCTATGGTAGGAATCTGAATTTATTTGAAGTGTCATAGGTTCTAATCAGGGGGTGATATACTTTTACAAAGTATTTTACAAAGATAACTCAGGCGCCTTGGAGAGAATGGACCATAGTCTGGAAAAGAGTAGAATGAGGAAGAGTAGAGGCTGTTGCATTAGTTCAGTCTAGAGATGCTGCTGCTTGCTAGAATAAAGCTTTCAACTGAGGGAATGTATATGAAAATCATATGTCCCTTTCAGCAGACATTTTCAGTCAAGAAGGGCATACATACGACATTTGCAACCTGATTTAACCTGAACTTGTATTTTTCAGCCTAATGCTCAGATGTCCAGTGTTATCATTAGTTCCCTTTCTCAGCTCTTAGCCTACAACTTTCTTCAGTCAAGAACCACTAGGTTAGATGACCGGGCAGGACAACTTGGTCTTCATCAGGCCAAATGGCATCCTCCCAGTAAAAAATCCAGAGACCAGACCTCAGATGTTTCCATCATTCCCTTTTTTTCTTTCCACAGACTTTTATTTCCCAGTTTCTACCACTGAATTTTCTGTCCCCAGGGGAACACGGGCTCCCTACTTCTCTGTTGCCAAACTGTCTACTCTGAAAGAAACAAGGATGTTAATTTTTATGCTGTTCGTTTGAAGGATGCACTTTTTGTATGGAGAGGAATACAAGATGAATGCCAGTAAAAATATAGAAAACGCCTTGATTTATTTCACCAAAGGAAGGGAAAGTGAGGAAGTTATCTATCCTTTTTGTTAAATCTTACTTACAATTAGAGAGGATGGGACATGTTTTGAACACCTTTTTTTTTTTTTTAAAGAGAAGTTATGTTGATAAGAATATAATAAAGTATCCCATTTATTGAGCTGTGTGCCAAGCAATGTTGCAGGTGTTTTCTTGGACCAGTTCTCCTATAGTTATTCCTCGTCACAGATGAGGAAACAACAGCTCAGAGCTATGAAGTAAGTGGCTCAGGGTCTCACACACAGTGAGGGGCCAACCCAGGATTTAAAGCCAGATTTTTCTTTTCGCCAGGCTATGCTTCCTTTTCAGGGGAGAGGACTTGGGAATCTGTAGTGAAAGGAGACTCTGCAGGTGAGAGGCTGAAGAACCACTCACTAGGTGTGTGCACTGCCTCCCTCACTCCTTAGGTGGCTTTAACTCCTCCTCCAGGGCCTCAGTGCCTAATGAGCTTTTTACCTCTGGCCCTCGCTTTTACTTCCACTTTTCCTCAGTCTACCCTTCACATAGGCCTTTACTGAGAAGTATCTCTGTAAGTATGTGGTTGCCAAAATGAAAAGAAATATCCACCCTATTTTTGTCACTAAATTTCTGACTGATGGCCCCAATAGTCATTGGCTTTCACAGTTGCTCTCTATTTCTCCATGGGTGCTCTCCTTGTGTCTTAAGGGGATATCGGGAGAGCAGGGATCCCTAAGCTAGAGGGACACAAAGCTTTCCTCTCTGTGGTTTGTCCCCATACATACTGAGACTACTCATGTATCAGCTCAGCCTTCTCACAGGTATACTCTTGGTCACAGCAGGCTCCAGGAGATTACTTGTCTCGCTACTGAATTTTCTTTATATGCCTTTTTTTTTTAAAGCATGTATGAAATTATAGTCTCGAGCTTTCCTTTTTCATACACAAACTAATCATTATGAAACCCAATAATGACCCCTGAGAGAAAAACCACATGGAGCACAAGGGCTCAGACGTGGGGTGAGGGTGTTGGACAACAGACATCGTTCCCGGACCTGTGGACACAATTCTCTCCGGGGGGTCAGTGCACTGCATTTTTATGACTTGAACTATTTTTTCAGGAAATTACGCCATAGTTTCCGCAAAGCACAATTGTGTGTTGTAATGCCTGTTTTGCATGTGCCATATCATTCCTGAGCCTAAAATCTCAAGGTTCAAGTATCATGTATTACTGATCTGATGATTTGTCTTAAACACAGGAGAGGAGAAAGTTTAAAGGACCAGGAAAATCAGAAACAATCCATGAGATAAAAGGACTGGTTTTCTGTAATCCCTTTGATAAAAATCCTTTAACATTTTATTCTTATGAGTTATGTGACTACCGGATGGTCAACTTGATTATTTGACTTGGAGTATAATAAAAGAATGTGAGGGAGAGGTTTCTTTTAAATTTGAGATTTAAATGTGATTTATCTCCCAAAAAATAGAAGATGGATATACCTGAGCATTTTACTTTTGAGTGACAAAGATTTTGGTGCCAGTTTTAAAGGTAAAGCAGTTTTGTTCTTGGGCCAAAATTAGAACAAGAGAAAGTTCTGGCATGTTTATCTCCCAGAAAAGGCTGGCAGATCTCACTTTTTATTTTCTAGCAAAATCTTCTCTGAACACTCAAGTACTCTTTCATATCATTGTTATAAGATCATTTAAAACATGATCTCTCCCAAAGAAAGTTATAGTTTACCATAGATCAAATCATTAGGTGAAAGAATGGAATCTCCTGAGTATGATTTATCTGTGTATTTGTTTGTTTGCTTCTTTTTTAAAAGTTTATATTGTACTTTGTTCCAAAAAGGAGATTTAAGGCTATGTATCATGCAATAAGAAAAAAATTAAAAGTAAATAATTGAGAATATTAGGATGACTTTAGGATTTAGGGTTTTAGGAAAAAATGAACTCTTGGTTGTTTTGTTATTGTTTTATCATTGTTATCAGGAACCTTCATTTTACCTTGAAATCTTAGCAGGGCAGAGGTGTGATGGAGTCACCAACGCCACTTACAGCAGACCAATCTTTCAGCACATGTTAGATAATTTATGGTGAAAAAGTCTTTTCTTGTATTTCTCAGCTTGCTTGGTGCATGTAGTACAATTTACTATTCCAGTTTTAGTTCTTTAGTATCCCTCTCTTTGGTTACTTATTAACCTCCCTTTAAAGTACAACTTAATCATTCAAGGAGGGTACAAAGTTCAGTTAATGTTTCTACTGTTCCAAATTATGATAATACATGAGGCCACTGTATAACTTGAAATGCCTCCTAAAGCCTAAAATTCATGTGTGAAACCATTAGCCTGTAGGGAACTTGCTCTAAATACCAGCATTATACAGGGTAATCCTGCAGTAACAGAGAAATGCTGCCCACATTAATGGAATGTTTAGATGATACTTGTGTTCCAAGTAGTTTATATGTTTCACATGTAACCTCCTCTTCCTCCTCCCTCTGTTGCTATTCTTGTAAGGACAGGATGTCGAAGGTGATTAGATATTTCCCCAGAGAAGCCAGAGAAAGAAGAGTAGATGTCCTCACCTCTAGAGATATGTCTATTATGCAATTTATCATGTGTGATGATTGCTTAAGATCCAAAATTCAGACTGAACACAGGTGTTCAGTTTGCCCCCCATTTAGAATAATGAAAAATGTAGCCTTAGAAGACTTGAGTAAATTTCTAGGCACTATGTTTACAAAAATAGGAAGAGACTGTGGGTCTCTCATCTGCCCTCCCAGAAGCTAGAAAAGTTCCTCAATATCATGTGTTCAGTATCACTTGTAAAATGAGTGTAAAATGAAATCTCCCTTCTGAAACCTAGTTTTTGAGAGTCAGTGTAATGAGAGCTCTAAGGTACTTCTTAGGTATGGGAAATCCTTCAATTTCTACCCTGTGGATTGGTGATAATTAATCTCTTGTTTCTTATTATACTCTGTTGGTTTAAGCATGCTCAGTTCTGGAAACAAGTATTCTGAATTCAGACGATATTTTTACTGCTTATTAGCTGTGCAAATGTGGGGAAGTTTCATAACACCTCTGGGACGTTATGAAGTAAATATGAGGGGAAGTAAAAGATGTGTGATGCATAGTATGAGACACACACAGCCTGATAAATATTTGACAGCCATCACAGTATAGTAGCTTGAACCTTGAGAAAGGATCAAGTCCTGTCTGCTAAAGGGAAGATTCTTTGTGAACAGAAATAATAGGAACCCCAAAGAATCATTTACATGTGGCTTTTTAAGTCATGTGATAGTGAAAAGAACATTGAAAAGGGCTGCTTTCCAGAAAGAAGTAGGCAGCTATCCAAAATATTTTGAGTCAGAAATAAAATTGGTAGATTTCTCTCTTTAAATATATTATTTAGAATTATCTTCAATAGAATGAAGAGTTTACAGGTTTAAAAAAATAAAAATTTTAAAAGGTCCTAAATATGAGATTTTACTTTGAAGTTATTTTTCTTTAACAAACATACCATTCATTCAACAAATATTTATTAAGCAACCATTATATGTCAAGCATTATGTTAGGTGCTAGGGAGAAAAAGTGAAAAAGGCATGGTGCCTGAATATTTAGATAAGCAGTATATTCAGATAAGCAACGTCCTTCGAAATAGTTACCCTGGTTCCTGCACATTTATTCCAATAATATTGCTCTCAAGACCAAACAACTCTTGGGCAGTGCTTTTGGAGCCAATGCCTGAGCCACACAAAAGCAGCAGTAGCCTCTCTACTTTTTGGAAGGACTACTGGTGGACCTTAAAATAGCTCAAATCTCCTTTATTGTTGGTAAATGTCACAGCTCAGAAACCCCAAAAGGCCAACCTATCCCCAATGCTACAGTTTGTCTTCTAGGACCCTTTAGAACACCTCACAACCCAACTACTAAAAAATTAATCCCTGGATTTTGGCCAGTGTCCTCCAGAACATCTGTTCTGATTGCTCTCTGTCCTGTTATACCTTCTGTTGAGTACTTTGAGTATCACCCCCCACATAGAGTGTCACCCTACATTTTCCTCAATCCTTCTTTCATATCTACTTCATTCTCCCTGGTACATCCAGGGCCCCAATCCTATTCTAGATTACTTTTAGCTACAGATGAAGATCAAACCCAACTCTAAAGGACAAAATTTAGCTGCCTAAGAAAACATTTGTTTAAAATAAAAAGGAACAGACTCAAGACAAGTTCAAAAGAAAGATCCTGATATTGTTCTGTACAAAGGCAAATGTCACTGAAGTTACCCTGTGGACTCCCAAGGTGACTACTCAGAGGGTATGACATCATTTCTTATGTAATTTCTGGTGTTTTATGAACAAAAACAATAATATCAGGCCAATTACTTTATAGTCACATCTGCATATTAGATGAATATCTAATTTTAGAAGAGCTGTATTTTAAAGTCATAACACCTTTAGTTAGGAACATTTTTAAAGCTTAGCATATTTTTTCCAGCTAATGTTAGCATATAACATCTTAGCAAAATGTTAGTATATAAGGAGTATGATAGGCATATTTATATCAGTAGCATTTTGGAACTCCTAATGCCCAGACATAGAAATAAAATAACAGTGAATATCTTTTGCAGATGATATTCAGAATTATTCAAAATTGTAAAGTATGGCACAATTATAGAGGGAATAGAAGTTTTTGTTGTAGGTACTGTGAATTGAGAAATATTGTTATAAAATATGCTTACTTTTTAATAGGATTTGTACGATTGGAATCTAAATTTATTTTTATTTGTTACAAGACACTCAAAAAGCAAAAACACAAGTCACCAAAAACAAAACAAGACAGAAAGGACTTTCTGAAGACAAAATTATATTGGTTAGTAGGACACAATTTTGAAAGGAATGAGTATCTGATATTTGTGCTAAAGACAGATTGGACTTTAGGTCCCAGAGTCTAGAAAATTGGTAAGTCATACTTAATTAACTTTTTTACTGGTTTGGCAGCTAAATAGTTTATATGAAAATCAGTATATTTTTTCCCATAATGATAGTGGATCCTGTAGATAACATTATTTCATTCTATAACATTAACCACGGAGCTGAAGTTTTTTTGTTGAATGAATGAATGTATAGCTAAGCAAGAGTAGGAATGACATTTCCTTTGGGTCATTTCTTAGGACTTCATTTCTTTAAAGATAATAATTTTTAAAAATTTTATTTTTTCAGTGTTCCAAGATTCATTGTTTATGTACCACACCCAGTGCTCCATGCAAAATATGCCTTCCTTAATACCCATCACCAGGCTCACCCATCCCTCTACTCCCCTTCCCCTCTAAAACTCTCAGTTTGTTTCTCAGAGTCCATAGTCTTTCATGGTTCATCTCCCCCTCTGATTATTTTCTTTTTGCAAAAATAGTTACAAGTTGGGGCACCTGGGTGGCTCAGTGGGTTAAAGCCTCTGCCTTCGGCTCAGGTCATGATCTCAGGGTCCTGGGATCAAGCCCCACATCCGGCTCTCTGCTCAGCAGGGAGCCTGCTTCCCCCTCTCTCTCTGCCTGCCTCTCTGCCTCTTGTGATCTCTCTCTCTGTCAAATAAATAAATAAATAAAATCTTTAAAAAGAATAAATAATTACAAGTTGATAGAAAATTTTCATAAATGAGTTGAGTAAAAAGATCATACACCATCTGTAAATAACCGTTAAATTTTTCTGTAACTTGACACCCATTTTCATATATGTGTATTGTACGTGTAATTGTACATGTGTTTGATTTACAAAAAATAATCATGTGTACTTTTTCTTTTATATAACTTATTGTGGTATCTACCTATGTATGCTATGTAACAGTGCTATGTATGCTATCTACCTATGTAACACTATGTAACAGTGTTCTTTAGCATTGTTGAGTGACTGCATAATAGTCTACTCTAAGTATATATCATAATTTATCTCACCAACCTTCTGTCTTTGAGCATTTAGGTTGCTTTTAATCTTTTTGCCATTGTGTTGTAGAGACATTTTGCTATTCCAAGAATTTTAAATAATTCTTGTGCTGTTATTCCCTTGGACACTTAAGCCTAGGAATCCTTTCTCAGAATAAGGTTGGTGGTTTGTCTGTTTTTTGAATTAAAATTAGTTAAAGAAGAAACCAATTATATTGATTGAAGGAGTTATTAAAATAGTTTTTAAATTTATGATATAATACGTGTTTCATATTATATGTGATATACTCACACATATAATATGTGATATAACATATTAAATAATGAGATCTAGTGGCACATCTAATAACAACCATAATTTTTAAAAAAATTTATTTTTTATTAACATACAATGCGTTATTAGCCCCAGGGGTACAGGTCTGTGAATCACCAGGTTTACACACTTCACAGCACTCACCATAGCACATACCTTCCCCAGTGTCCATAACCCCACCACCCTCTCCCTACCCCCTTCCCCCAGGCAACCCTCAGTTTGTTTTGTGAGATTAAGAGTCTCTTATGGTTTGTCTCCCTCCCGATCCCATCTTGTTTCATTTTTTCCTTCCCTACTCCCTAAACCCCCCACTTTGCCTGTCAACTTCCTCATATCAGTACAGCCATAATTTTAACTAGTGATGAACATAACTGAATTTTGAGGTACCTGAAATAATTAGAATGCAATATAAAAGTAGCTTTTATGTTCCATTTATTTTATTGTAATGTGTTGCTTACATTAATAAAAGAAGGAAATGCTCAGTTATAGTTAGAGGTTAATGAAAAGAAAGATGTGAATTTTTTTCCTGTCCAAACTCACAGACAGCTTGAATTTTATCCATGGATTTCCACAGCCACAAGATCTCAGATTAAGAACCTCTGTGAACATATCAGATTAATTTGAAGGTACTAAATATAGTAATAAGGGAAAAGTATATATGTTCCCCAAAGATTAGCAATATGGACTTAAAATTAAAAAATGGTACTAACTTTGGTGAAGCTGATGGAGGTTGAGAATCATAATCTGTAACACAAATAGACCAGGATGATGAGTAATGGTGGAAGAAACCTAGGAGTTGTGGGAAGCTAATTATGAGTAGCATTTCAAAGGAATGGAAGAGCAGAAAAAAAACCTGCTATTTCAGGCTATTAATGAAAAGACATTGTGTTATTGAAAAGGGGAGAGTGAGCTTTTCTCTAACTTATTGAAATCCAAATGTACCAGCCTCAACAACCAATGACTACAAAATATTATCTTATTTCCTCTAAATACCCAAGTGATATGAGCTCCAGTCTCACAGACCAGACTGCTCAAAATTGGCACCTCTCTGAAATGTTTCACCAACTTTTCCTGTGTTCCAAAGGGTGCTGTTTTGAGGATATGCAGGATGGAGCATGGCATTTGGGCAAAGCCAACACACATGGCCTCTGTTGTCAGTGACCATTGTAAAGTTGACATACAAAGATGATTAGCCATCTTTCTGAACTGGTTTTGGGTGGCAGGGGTCCTTTCTGTACCTGTAGCTACTCACTCCAAAACAAAAACCAGTTCCTTTTCTAATTCTACACAGCAGAGATCAAGCTGCAATTCCCACAAAATTTCATCCAACATGGGAGTGGACCAGAGTGATATTGGGAAGTACCACACAAAATAATTTGTATCTACAACAGAACTTCTAGGACAGCCATATCTCAGGTTGGCTAAAGGGATTTCTTACTGACTAGCTCAGTCTGGGAATGTTTAAATACTCCCAAGAGGCCTCAAAGGAGAAGAGAGTTTTTCATCTCTCCAATAAAAATCTCATTCCCCAGAGTCCCCCACATTTCTGGTCCAAACCCCTTCTGGGATTGACACTGGGAATGCCATATGGGGAAGACCCCAGCTCTATCCACAGAAGATGACCTACAATTTATTAGTTCAGCATCTAAACATTCTGAATTATTTAGTCCTAAATAATATCATGGCTAGGAGTCCCAAAGTACTGCCTGTTTATTTTTTTGGTTTCTTGTCCAACATGTGAAGTTCATATCTACGTATCATTTTTGTAGTTTATATTCAAGTTTTCTTTAAACAACTACTGTGACAAGGAAAAACATCTTCATGTCTTTTGCCCATTTTCTAATTGAATAGCTTGTTTTTTAACTGTTGTTTTAAGAGTTCTTAATGTATCCTAGTTACCAGTCCTTTGTCAGATATGTAATTTGCAAATATTTTCTTCCAGTATGTAGCTTGTCTTTTTATCCTCTTTTGCAGAGCAGAAGTTTTCAGTTTTCAGTTTGATGAAGCCCAGTTTATCAATTTTCCCTCTTATAGATTACATTTTTGGTGTCACATCTAAGAACTCTACTTAGATCTCAACCTCTAAGATTTTCTCCTGGGTTTGTTTTTTTTTTTTTTCCTAACATTGATAAGGTAGCATAGTTCTACATTTTACATTTAAACCCATCATCCATTTTGGGTTAATTTTTATGTAAGATGTAAGGTTTAGGCCAAGGTTCTTATACATTTATTTTCCTGTAGATGTCCAATTGCTCCATGGATTGAAAGGCTATCCTTTCTTCATTAAATTGTTTTTCACCTTCGTCAAAAGTGAGCTGGCCATATTTTTGTAGGTTTCTTCCTAGGTTTTTTATTCTGTTCCATTAATCTATGTTTCTATCACTCCACCAAGACCACACAGTTTTGTTTATTGTAGCTACATAATATATCTTGAAATTGGGTAGACTGATTTCTCCCCCATTATTAATCTTTTAAAAAATAGTTTTTTAGCTACTCTAGTTCCTTTACCTTTTCACTTGTATAAAGAATAATCTTGCCTATAGCTGCAAATCTTCTGGAAATTAGTTTAAACCTATACAGTTGACCCTTGAACGACATGAGTTTGAACAGCTCACATCTAGTTATACACATTTTGATAAATATAGTATAGTATTCTAAATGTATTTTATTTTCTTTATGATTTTCTTAATAGCATTTTCTTTTCTCTAGCCTACTTCATTGTAAGGATATAGTATATAATACATATAGCATATAAAATATGTATTAATAGACTGTTTTTGTTATAGGTTAGGCTTCCAGTCAATAGTAAGCTATTAGTGGTTAAGTTTTTGGAAAGTCAAAAGTTATATGTGGATTTTTGACAGTGTGAGGAGTCAGCATCCCTAACACCAGTATTGTTCAAGGGTCTACTGTATATAAATTTAAGAAACAATACCTTTACTATGTTGTGTCTCCCAGTCCATGAACACAGTATGTCTCTCCCTATATTTAGATCTTCTTTAATTTCTTTGATTTCTTTAATTAATATTTTGCAGTTTTTGGTATACAAGTGCAAATGCAATATAGTACTACACAGTGTTAGATTTACACATAAATATTTCATTATTTTGAATGATTGTAATTAATACATTTTAAATTTTGGTGTTTATTGCTAATACAAAGAAATGAGATTGATTTTTTGAATATTTATTTTGTATCCTGTGGCCTTGCTGAATTCACATGGTATCTCTAGAAGTTTTCTTGTAGATTTCTTGGAATTTTCTATGTAGACAATTATGTCATCTGCAAATACAGATAGTCTTCTTTCTTTCTGATCAGCGTGCCTTTTATTTCCTTTTCTTGCCATACTAAAATGGCTACAACTTCCAGTAGTATGTTGAATAAGAGTACATATTTCTTTGCATTGTTCCTGATCTTTGAGGGAAGGCATGTAGTCTTTCATCATTATGTATGATATCCGCTTTATTAAGTTGAAGAAGTTCCCCTCCATTCCTACTTATCTGAGAGTTTTTATCATGAATGAGTGTTGAATTTTGTCAAATCCTTTTTCTCAGCAAATAATATCATATTTTTTCTTTAGATTAATATGGTAGTTTACACCGACTGATTTTCAAATATTAAACTAAGCTTGCTCACTGGAATAAATTCTACTTGGTCATGGTATGTAATTCTTCTTATTTATTGTGGAATCCTATTTGGTAATGTTTTCTTAAGGACTTTTACATGTATTTTTATGAGTGATATTGGTCTGTAGCTTTCTTTTCTTATACTCACACTGTGTATTATCAGGGTACATTAATTTCATAAAATGAATTGAGAGTGCTCTTTCCTCCTCTGTTTTCTGGGAGAGTTGTATAAAATTGTTTTTTTAAAATTCTCCTATAAACATTTGAAAGAATTCTGTAGTGAAACCATCCAGGACTGGAGATTTTCTTTGAGCTTTTAAATTTGAAATTTTAAATTATGAAATAACCATTTCCTGAATAATTGTTGGACAGTACAAATGATCTATTTCATACTGGATTAATTGTGGCATTTTGTGCTTTTCAAAGAGTTGGTCCATTGCATGTAGGTTGTCAGACCTATGTGTGTACACTTACTTACAGTATTCCTGTATTATCCAGGGTCTGTCATGATACCCCTTCTTAAATTTCTGGTATTGGTAATTTGTGGCTTCTCTTTTATTCCTTTGCCAGTCTTGTTAGAGATTTGTCAATTTTATTGATCTTTTAAAAGAACCAGGGGCGCCTGGGTGGCTCAGTGGGTTAAAGCCTCTGCCTTCAGCTCAGGTCCTGATCCCAGGGTCCTGGGATCGAGCCTCGCATCGGGCTCCCTGCTTAGCAGGGAGCCTGCTTCGGCACTCTCTCTCTGTCTGCCTCTCTGCCTACTTGTGGTCTTTCTCTCTCTCTGTCAAATAAATAAAGAAAATCTTTAAAAAAAATAAATAAATAAAAGAACCAAATTTTGGTTTCATTTCTGTTTTTTATTACTTCCTCCTTCTATTTATTTTGGGTTTATTTTTCTTTTCTTTTCCTAGATTCTTGAGGTGGAAGCTGAGATTACTGATATGAGACTTTTCCTCTTTTCTCTTGTAAGCATTAGTGCTATAAATTCCCTCTCAGCATTGTTTTAGCTGTATCCCACAAATGTTTATATGTCCTACTTTCATATTCACTCAGTTCAATGTAATTTTTTATTTCTCTTGTGGCATCATCTTCGAACCATGGATTATTTAGAAATGTATTGCTTTTCTTTCATTATTGATTTCTACCTTGCTTCCGTTATGGTCAGAGAACACATTCTTATGATGTGAATTTTTTATAATTTGTTGGTATTTGTTTTATAGCCTATGATATTGTCTATCTCGGTGTATGTTCTATGTCTTTTGAAAAGAATGTGAGTTCTGCTGTTGGTGGGTAGACTGTTCCATAAATGTTGATTAGACTCTGTTCGTTGGTGGTATTATAGAATTTTCTCTATCCTTGCTGATTTTCTGTCTGGTGTCTGCCAGTTGTTGAGTGAAGAATGCTAACATCTCTCTAATTGTAGGTTTTTCTATTTATCCTCTCAGTTTTATCAGCTTTGCTTCAGATATTTTGTAGCTCTGTTGTTTGGTGCATACACATCCAGGACTGCCTTGTCCTCTGGTGAACTGACCATTTTATCATTATGTCATGTCATTCTCTGTCTGTGGTAAATCATTATTCTTAAGTCTACTTTATCTGATATTAATATGGCTACTCCTGATTTCTTTTAATTAACATTTGCATAATGTATCTTTTCCTATCCTTGTACTTTCAACCTACCTCTGTTACATTTGAAGTGAGTTTCTTGTAGACAGCATGTAGTTGGGTCATGTTTTTTAATCTACTCTGCCAGTCTCTGTCTTTTAATTGGTACATGTAAACACTCTTTTATCTATAAAATTTACTTCCTAAAGATTAAATAATTAATGCACATAAGGATGCAAAATTTGAAAGATACCAAAAAGTAAATATTAAATAGTCAGTCTCCTTCTACCCTTTCCCCCAGTCTTTCCTACTCCTCTCAAGAGGCAACCATGTTCCCCAGTTTTCTGTTGTCTTCTGTCAGAGCCAATCTGCACACAAGCAAATATTTCTAGGACTATATTTTTTTCTTTAAAAAGAAGAAAACAAATTAAAACAAAGCATATATGCTGTTCTACCTCTTACTTTATAGATATACTTAATAGCATACCTTAGAGAACTTTTTATATTGGTTTATATAGAGCATAAGTTCAACATTTAAATATTTTCTTCTAGGAGCACCTGGGTGGCTCAGTCAGTCAAACGTCCGACTCTTGATTTTGGGTGAGGTCATGATCTTAGGGTTGTGAGATTGAGCCCTGTGTCAGACTCTGTGCTGGGTGTGGAGCCTGCTTGGGATACTCTTTCTCCTCCTGCCCTTCACCCCACCTCCTGCTCATGCTCTCTCTCATTCTCTCTCTCTTTCTCTCTTAAAAAAAAAAAAAGGTTTTTTTCTTCTAGTTTCAAAAGTCTTAAAAGGCAGTGTCAGAACAGAAGATTACGTGTGAAAATCCTCAAGAGTTAAAAACATTTAACAATCAGAATGGAGAATATAATTTATAATGAAATATATATTGTGCTTAAATAATATATGCTTTAGAATAAATGTGATGGAAATCTATTCTTTCTAAGTCATATATTTCCAAGGAGTTGTGAAGTTATTTGGCAGCAACTGTCTATATGCTAGGAATAATGCGATGAGACCAAGAAAAGGAGAGATAATATTTTAAGTCAAAATATAGCTCCTGCAAACTTTAAAATATTTTATGCCATTATTTTCTTATATATCCAAATGGGGGAAAACCTACTATCCCATGAAATAAAACAGAATTCTGGATCTTGGAATTTTCCTTTGTCTTTTATGAGTTGCAAAATAAACAGACTTCTGAAGAGAGAATGACTAATCTATTCAACAAATATATATATATTAGGTACCTACTGTGTTCCAGACACAGTTCTAGTCGATAAACAGAGCAGAAAAAGTCTCTGCAATCTTGGAGCTCGTGTTCTGGGAAAAGCAGTGGGGAAGAAAGAAAACAGAAGAATAAAAACTAAGAAAAAAGCTAGGTATTGATAGGCACTTTGAAAAGAATAAAACTGGGTTATATGTTGCAGAGACACAGGGAGATTGTTTTATATTTGGTATTAGAAGATTCTTTTAAACTGAGAAGCCCAGGAAACCATGTCCATAATCCAAGAAAAAGTCTTTTGCTTACATTGCTCTAGTTTGCTCTGTCCTCCTCTGACCTCCTTCTGGCTAAATCCTTAAAGCCACAGCACAGGCCTACATTCTTGGTAAGGCCTTCTGGGATATTCCTGCCAGGAGGAAGAAAGTGCACCTGATTTAACAGCTGCTCTAAGTACTGGACTGAAGAATGATCTGATTGGCCCAAAAAGAAGGGTTGGAGAGAAGAAGAAACCACAAGTAGAAAGGCTGGGAGAGGAAATTAAGCTAAATATATACTATCTCAAGAATATTCCCAGAAATTACTGTTAAAATTAAACCTCTGCCTACAATGGAATACTGTATAGCAGGGGTTCTCAAAATTTATGGTCTGATGACCCTTTATGCCTTTAAAAATTATTGAGGACTTTAAAGAGCTTTTGATGTAGTAGATTATAGGTCTTCATGTTTGCTACATTATGACTTAAAACTGAGAAATTTAAAGAATATTTATTATAAATTAATTTTAAAATAACAGCACTACACACAATGCATAGTAACATAAGTAACTATTTTTATAAAAATGACTTTATTGTGCCCCCAAACTAATAAGAACAGAGGTGTTGTTTTACATTTTGCCCTCTTTTTACAGCTGGATTCTCTATTTGATCTATTGCTCTATGTTTTATTTAAAGTATATGAAGAAAGTCCAGCTTCACAAAGGTAGATAATTTTATTTATTTATTTATTTATTCATTCGTTCGTTCATTCATTTTATATAAATGTGGATATACTTCTTTGATACTATATTAAAACTTGACAAGCAGTTCCTTAAAGGTTAATTGTAATGTGGATTCTGGAGCTATATCAATGAACTTTCCATATTCTGTTACATTAAATCCATTGGTCTATCCTGGACTTTGAATTGATCTTTTACCAGTGGCTGATTTGTATTATTCATTGGTTATTTGGAAAATATTGGTTCACTGAGTTACGCAAAGCCTTCAAATGCTTACATATTTCCTTATATAGTATTTTAAAAATCACGCAAAGTAGTCTTTAAATGTTAGGAAGCTGTCAAATTCATGGTATTGGACATGCTTTACAAAATTCTAATTTTTGTTTGGAAGTTGAAGTTTTGTCATTGATGTCAATTACTGCCCATAGTTTTAAGGTCTCCTTTCATTTATTTTTGAGAAAATGTCTGTGAAATACCCAAATTTCAATAACCTTAGTTTTCCTGTCCGTCATTCTGTGAATTTGTGTTTCATGACAAAAGTGACAAGTTTAGCTTGTAATTCACATTGCTTTTCCTCATGCGTTTTTTTCATCCATTATACTTTAAGGTGCAGTAGAAGTTTTTCATATATACTTTATATCACACAGAATATTAAAAAGACATGTACCAAAGGGCTGAAAGCTAATGAAATTAACAATTTGTTTACTAAGGACATTATTAAATAAAATTTACATGTTTTTGTTTGATAAAACAAATACCATATGATTTCACTCTCATGTAGAATTTAAGAAACAAAACATACAAATATAGGTGGAAAAAAGAAAAAAGAAAGGAAAACCAAGAAAAAGACTCAACTACAGAGAACAAACTGATGGTTACCAGAGATGAGGTGAGGGGGTGTGGGGGATGGGTTAAATAGGGTAAAATAGGTGGTAGGGATTAAGGCGTGCACTTGTGATGAGCATCAAGTGTTGTATGTAAGCGTTGAATCACTAAATTCTACACTTGAAACTAATATTAAACTGTGTGTTAACTAACTAGAATTTACATAAAAACTTGGAAGAAGAAATAAAGCTGTTAGAGAAAAATAGAGCACTTATGGTTACTAAACTTATGGGTACTTCACACTTTCATAACTGTGCTTACCTAATTATTTGTTCATATAGTCATACATACAAATTAATTATATAAAAATATTTCAACAATTAAATAATCTCAAATATCATGACTGATAGTTGATGGTGTTGAACAATGTTAGAATGATGATTGGCATGGTTTGGTGCCATTGCCTTGATTTATGCTAAGGTACTAGCAATTTTATCTACTTTTGTTTTTGTGTATTTTGTGTATCAATATTGGTACAAATATCGATACAGCAAAAAGGACAAATTATATCTTACCATATTTATGGAGATTGCTTGCTTCTGGACCATACTTTGAACTACACTTATGAACCACACTTTGAGAATTACTGTTAGACAAAAATGACAATGAATGATCATTAGCTACCCACAACAATAATGGTTGAATTTCAAAAATATGTCAAGTAAAAGAAGCCAGATCTAAAAATAATACAAGACTTATGGCTCCTCTGTTTATAAAATGCAAAAACAGGCAAAGGTTATCTCTGTTATTAGAAATAGGAAAATGGTTGTACTTAGTAGGGGTGAGTGAAAGGAGGCAAGAAGTAAGTGTTGCAATATTCTGTTCTTGAGCTAGGCATTGGTCACATGCATATTTTCAGAAAGCTGAATGCTTGTTATATGCATAGTTTCTGTATATATATTATAACAAAAATTGCCAAAAGTAGAATGAGAGTCATTTTCTTATGTTTTATTTCTTACCCTAGTTACTTGAAGGTTCTGAGTCTGAGTAATAAAAACCAAGAATGTGTGATTTCTTGCTTTTTAAAACACTAGTATTTTCAGTTGTTTAAAAGATTTTCCCTGGGTTTCAAATTTGAGGCTATCATTTAAGGATGCTATTTGACTTACACTAAATCTTTGTTTTTGTATGTGTGTATGCTTTTTTTTTGACACTTGGCATTCCATATTCACTTTTTTTTTTGCACCATAAACTGTACTTGATTACTTAGTTAATCCTGAAAT
The DNA here is from genome assembly GCA_004024625.1 of Mellivora capensis. Taxonomy (NCBI): domain Eukaryota; kingdom Metazoa; phylum Chordata; class Mammalia; order Carnivora; family Mustelidae; genus Mellivora; species Mellivora capensis. The sequence continues at coordinate 77,217 of PISX010007821.1, forward strand.
ATTAACCATTTTTCCGTATTAAATTTTTTTATTGCAAAATACATTGTTAGATGCAAGTTGCCATGGGGTGTTCAACTTCAATGCAGTTTTATACTTTCAGTGGATTGTTGATCTGGAAAAAGATCTTACTGGAGCTGAAGCCACATTTCATGCCTGTGGTCCAGCAGAAGGGGCTGGCTGACATGGAAATAATGTAATACACTTTTTGGTCCTATGGCATAATGAACTATGCAACTAAAAATATTCTGTTGGAGAGGTAGAATTAGTACCTAAAAATGTTTAAGGTATTTGGCCTTTGCTAAAATATTCTCTTCCCAGAATGTTCTCCCATCTTCTCTACACATTTAAGTCCTCTCCCTCTTCGAAGCTGGGCGCAGGCCCTGCCTCACCCACGAAGCCTTTTCCACCATCTGCAACTAGTGGTTACATCCCTTCTTCTGAACTTAGCACTCCATATGTTGCCTATCTTCCAGTTTATTTTGTCATTGATTCAATATATATTTGTATATTTGTCTAACTCCTACGTTGTACTAGGTTTAGGATCTAATGACAAATGGCTTAAACCAGCTGACAAGAAAGGCCAGTTAAAAACTCATTTCAATACAGTCTGCTAAGTGTAACGCTAGAGATAAGCACAGGAGGCTGGGCAAAACACAGGCAAGGCACTGGCTGGAGCAGTTTTAGGTGGAATTTAAAGTGACTCTGTGGCAGGCCTTGCTCTTAAAAATCTTAGTTTCTTCCATGGAAGTTGGAGATAATAGGTGTTCCAATCTTAAGACCATTGTAAATGAAGGAGTAAATGAAGAAATGTGTGTAGAGCACATACTTTATGCCTGGCACAGGATAAGTGCTCAGTGAAATTGAGCTATTGTCACATTTATCAAATTTTTAAGTGTATATAATGTCATGGCCCATGTGGTGAATGGTTTGAGCTATATCACAACAGCAAATATGTAATATCAATTTAAAGAAAAATTTTAGATTCCGTTTCTTGCACTCATAAAGGGGAAGGCTTAGCATATAATCCCATTCCTCAAGAAAATCTCTTTTATTCTTTTCCCCTATCTACTTGCCTTGCACACTCAGGAACAGGGCCTATACCTTTCTTTTATTTATTTATTTATTTTTTAAGATTTTATTTATTTATTTGAGAGAGAGGCAGTGAGAGAGCATGAGCGAGGAGAAGGTCAGAGGGAGAAGCAGACTCCCCGTGGAGCTGGGAGCCTGATGCGGGACTCGATCCCGGGTCTCCGGGATCATGACCTGAGCCGAAGGCAGTCGTCCAACCAACTGAGCCACCCAGGCGTCCCGTATACCTTTCTTTTAAAGAGTCTTTATTCAAAACTCTTTGGTGCTTCTCATCTGTACTGTCCCTGTCTCATGGCCCAAAAGTAGCCATTGGATGGGTAGAGAATCATTTGGTAGTGGGTGGGGAAGATAAACAGGGGCTTGCCTAGGTTAGTCACTATAGATGGTAGGCTCTCTAAATGATTTTGCTTGATTGAGACAGGTTTCTTCTAGATACCTATTCTAATGTCTATTATCCTAATGGGATGGGAGGACAGAAAGGGGATCATTCTTAAAAATAGTAGCTATCAACTGGGGTTGTAAGTCCTCCTGTCAGCTTTAGTTATTCTTCATCACGAACCCAGTTTCCTCTTAATAATTGTTTCTGCACAACATGAACAGGTGAGTGATCTCAGAGAATCTTCTCATCTCACTATGACCATGTCCCCTAATGCCTTTCCTAAGGAAAATCACCAGAGAGATGTATGCTTAGTTTATTCCTGAGAGAATGGAGTTAGGCTTCACAATATATACTTTGCCAGGCCATTTATAACCCACTTTTAAGAATTGTTACCTGTAATCCCTTTTCAAGAAGTATGTTGTTAGGAAACAGAGAGGGTTGGGGGAAGTTGGTGGGAGGGGCAACAGAAGCAGGGGAGGTAGGTAGATTAGATTATATATAATTAATATAAATTAATTATAGTAAGGGATTTCTTAGAGGAGCATGGAAGGGTGGTTCAGAAGAGGGAAAAGACAGTGAAAATACTTATTGTGTATCTACTGCATATCAGGGATTGTACAGGCACTTTATACGTGTTCTCTTATTTAATCTTCAGAACAAACCTTTAAGGTAAGTACTACGTATTTCATAGATCAGGAAACTAAGGACTGTAGAAATACTAAATAATTTATCCAAGATCATATAGGTAGTAAGTGACATTGCCTAGGCAATGTCAACAACACCAAAGTTGTTGGCATGACTGACAAAAATTGATATCAATAAAATCCTTATCTCTCCCTGATCCACTGAAGACCCTGCTCAGTATCCTGGCAGGGAGCTGTTAGAATCTGTTCTAGAGTCATTCTAGAATCAGTTCTAGAGTCATTTTAGTCTCTGGCTGACGCCACGTTTGTTGCCTAGTGAATAATTTTCTCTCCTTTTCATTTTGAGCTCTTAGAGCCTGTCTCTCCTGCAAAGGCTGAAAATGTTAAATACTGGTCCTCCTTTTTTCCTTTGTTGCTATGACATGGGCCTGTGACTCATTCCTTGCTAATAATACCTGAAGAGAAGTTTGCTCAAAGACTTCTGGAAAGGGTTTGCTTCCTTAATAACACGCATATGTGGAAGAAGTCTCTATCCTTACTCTCCTTACTGCTTTGGACTTTCCTTTGTGAAGATGAGATGTTTGGAGCTGTGGCAGCCATTTTTTGACCATAGAATTTCCTCGTGCTTTTTTTTTTTTTTTTAAGGATTTTATTTATTTATTTGACAGAGATCACAAGTAGGCAGAGAGACAGGCAGAGAGAGAGGAGGAAGTAGGCTCCCCGCCGAGCAGAGAGCCCGATGTGGGGCTCGATCCCAGGACCCTGGGATCATGACCTGAGCTGAAGGCAGGGGCTTTAACCCACTGAGCCACCCAGGCGCCCCTTCTCATGCTTTTTATTCTCACATGGTAAAAGCTACCCTTAGGCATAATAGAACTTTCCTATAATTAATTGTTTTTTTATTGATCTATGTAGAACATGGGATATAAATGTTAAAATGATCATGGTAAAAAAAATTTTATGCAAACATTTTTGAGGAGGAAGGGGGACCTCTAAGATTGTCTTGATTGTCAATCCTCCATTTTACAGAAAAAAGGAACCCAGAATGGTTAAAGGTCTTTTCCAAAGATATAGAGTTGATTAGTCACAGAGTCTGGACTAAAACCTGTTTTCTACCCTATCCAATGTTTGTTTCATAAGATATTAATGAATAAGATATAACTTAGATATAACTAAGCCATTGAAAATATTTGTGATTAGTAAGTGACCATATGAAATGATTCAATTTGTTTGGTTCATTTTGTTTCTAAATAGTTCTGAGCTTAGTTGGTTATTTAGTGAGATCATCTGACATTCTTTTTTTCTCAGATTTTTCCTTGAATTTAATAAATTATTTCAAATAAAACTACCACAATTTCAGTTATTTTGCAGCAGAGAAACCCAACATGCTTTGTCTGATGCCCTTGTTCAGAGAAAGAAGAGGTGTGTCACTTCTTAGTACCATTGTTTATAATCACATGCTTCACTAAAGGAGATTATAATTAGTTTCATTCACAGCATGTATTTTCAGTGCTAAATTAAGTGGTATCAGCTTAATATGGATGACATGAAGAACACCATGTCCTCTCCAGCCTGTGGTTTGATTTGTGTCCCCAAGAAAATATGTCAAAATCCTAACCTCTGGTACCTGTGAACATTATCTTATTTGGAAATAGTGTCATTGAAGATGTGATCAAGTTAAAATGAAAACAATCTTGACTAGGGTGGGCCCTAAAAGCAATGACTGAAGCCCTTATAAGGAAATATAGATTTGAACAGAAGGATGGAGACACAGGAGATAAAAGAAGAATTCCAAAACAAAGGCAGAGATTGTAGTAATGCATCTACATGCCAAAGTACACCAGAAGCTAGGAAGAGGCAAAGAAGGATTGTTCCGTAGTCTTCAGAGGGGGCATGGGTCTGCAGACACTTTGATTTTGGACATTGGAATTCTATCTTCCAGAACTATGAGAGAATAAATTTTTGTTTTTTTAAGTCACCAAATCTGTGGTGATCTGTTATGGCAGCAACAGGAACTAATTCACCTTCTCCATGACACATGATGACAAAATAGTTGCCAGAGCTTTTTTCAACTTTCAGGTAGATTGAAAAAGAGAGGATTTGTTATTTTGACTTCCACACATATAGCTGAATTCACTCTTAAGTGGCCAAGTTGGCTCACAGCCTCCCACCTGATTTGGTTGAGATGTACTGGGAACTGGGTATTCTATTTGGCCAGATCTGAGTCATGCATTCTGACCCCTGTATTCAGGGGTGAAGGCCTACCCAGGCATATGGACTGAGAGTTGGTACAACCTAGTTTCCCAAAGCAACTTCCCCAGCTCTGGCCCCAAACCAGCAAGTATCCACCATAAGATCCTCATCAGAGTTCCTTCATGCCACCCCCTTTCTAGTCTTTAGTACTTGGTTATAGATCATTTAATCAAAATACAACACTATAGTTAGCTATTTTATTTTGTTTTTAACATGATGCCTTTTCTAAGAAGAGAAATTCCTGCAGGAATAGTCTACATGAATATTATGTAGAATAATATGTAGAATGAAAATTCTGCATGAGAGTGAAATCATATGGTATTTGTTTTTCTCTGCCTGACTTATTTTGCTTAACATAATACTCTGTAGCTCCATCCATGTTTTTGCAAATGGCAATGTTTCATTCTTTTAATGGTTGAATAATATTCTATTTTATACATATATATAATGTATATATATTTATACACATACATGTTTTCAGTTGGTGCCCCAATTATACATAATATTTTCTTGTTGGAATTGTTGAGTTTAATGTTAAATAAATAAATATGAGTAAATTATAGCACTATAGTGAAAATTATCTCACTGTAGTCGCAAAGTTAGCCAAGAATATACCTAGAATACATTCAGCTTCATTCAGTGCAACATAACCTCAGCTCTATAAATATTTTGTCTATAACCTATTCAACTCACAGTACACATTTTATTTTCTTCGACTTCTTATACCCAATTATCTTTTCATTTATCTACCTCAAGTTATTCTTGATTTCTGAACAATTGCAGCTAAGCGGTCATATATCTTTATAGTCCCTATTACTCTGTTTCTGACTTCTAATGTTTGTGCTATAGATGCCTCAGGAAACAAATTTATCTTTCAGGACTTCTGAGGCAGTTGTATCAGTGCTATCTAGCATTTAAATGACAACAGACTTGTCTTCGTTGATAAGGGATGGCTTCTGGAATTTCATCTCTCTAGGTATATGAACTTGACATTTATCTAAATTGTTGACTGATAAACAGAGAATGATTTCTATAAGGGATACCTCAGATGTAAAAACTAGACCAACACTAGATGAATCACAAAAGACAAAAAAGAATAAAAACTCAATACTAACTCAGAGGAGAAATGGAAAATGAAGTTCCAGATCTATTTGAATTCTATTCTTTCAAGAATTCACTGTAAAACAAAATGTAAAATGTGGCTTTTCTTTCACACAGCCAAGTAATACCATTAAGAGCTTAATTTTTTAAATAGTTAATTAAAAGAAAATAAGAAGAACTCTCTTTTAACACATTAGTTGACCTTTAGCTATTTTGTGCTCTTTAATTTTAATCTAGTTGTCTATTAACCTGCTTATCCAGAAGTAAAGCTTTCGAAATACTAGGAGAAAGAAAACCAAATTTAAAACCTATCACATATCAGAATAATAATGAGGGATAATTTGGTATAATTTTATGATATTTGAGATTATTGTTTAAATATTTTATGTAATTAATTTGTATGTATGACTACATGAACAAATAATTAGGTAAGCACAGTTATGAAAGTGTGTGAAGTACCCATAAGTTAGTAACCATAAGTGCTCTATTTTTCTCTAACAGCTTTATTTCTTCTTCCAAGTTTTTATGTAAATTCTAGTTAGTTAACACACAGTTTAATATTAGTTTCAAGTGTAGAATTTAGTGATTCAATGCTTACGTACAACACTTGATGCTCATCACAAGTGCATGCCTTAATCCCTACCACCTATTTAACCCTATTTAACCCATCCCCTATCCCCCCCTCACCTCATCTCTGGTAACCATCAGTTTGTTCTCTGTAGTTGAGTCTTTTTCTTGGTTTTCCTTTCTTTTTTCCTTTTTTCCACCTATATTTGTATGTTTTGTTTCTTAAATTCTATATGAGAGTGAAATCATATGGTATTTGTTTTTCCTCTGCCTGACTTATTTTGCTTAGCATAATAGTCTCTAGCTCCATCCATGTTTTTGCAAATGGCAATATTTCATTCTTTTAATGGCTGAATAATATTCCATTATATATATAATGTATATATATACACACACATACATACATACACATATATCTCATCTTCTTTATTTATTCATCAGTCAGTGGATATTTGGGCTCCTTCCATAATTTGGCTATTGTTAATAATGCTGCTATAAATGTCAGGGGGTATGTACCCCTTCAAATTCATATTTTTGTACCCTTTGAGTAAATACCTAGTAATGCAATTGCTGGATTGTAGGCTAGTTCAATTTTGACTTTTTAAGGAATGTCCCTACTGTTTTCCACAGTGGCTGTACCAGTTTGCATTCCCACTAACAGTGCAAGAGGGTTCCCCTTTCTCTACATCCTCACCAATACCTGTTGTTTCCTGTTGTTAATTTCAGCCATTTTGACTGTGTAAGATGATATCTCATTGTGGCTTTGATTTGTATTTCCCTGATGTTGAGTGATGTTGAGCATCTTTTCATATGGCTGTTGGCCATCTGTATGTCTTCTTCAGAAAAATGTCTATTCATGTCTTCTACCCATTTTTTAACTGGATTGTTTAAGTGTTGTTGCGTTTGATTAAGTTCTTTGTATATTTTGGACACTAACACTTTATCAGATATGTCATTTGTCAATATCTTCTTCCCTTGCACAGGTTGCCTTTTAGTTTTGTTCATTTTTCCTTCTCTGTTCAGGAGCTTTTTATTTTGATATAGTCCCTATGGTTTATTTTTGCTCTTATTTCCCTTGCCTCAGGAAATATATCTAGTAAGAAGTTGCTATGGCCAATGTCAAAGAGGTTACTCCCTGTGTTCTCCTCTAGGATTTTAATGGTTTCCTGTCTCAAATTTAGGTCTTTAATCCATTTTGAATTTATTTTTGTGTATGGTTTAAAAAAGTGGTCCAGTTTCATTCCTTTGCATGTTGCCATCCAATTTTCCCAACATTATTTGTTGAAGAGTTTGTCTTGTTTCTATTGGTAGGGATTGTCTTTCCTGCTATGTTGAAGATTAATTGACCATACAGTTATGGTTTCATTTCTGAGTTTTCTCTTCTGTTCCACTGATTTATGTGTCTATTTTAGTGCCAGTATCATACTGTCTTGATCACTAGAGCTTTTTAATAGAACTTTAAGTCTGGAATTGCGATACCTCTAGCTTTTCTTTTCTTTTACAAGATTGCTTTGGCTACTTGTGGTCTTTTATGGTTCCATACAAATTTTAAATTGTTTCTTCTAGCTCTGTGAAAAATGGTTGTGTTATTTTGATAGGGATTTCTTTAAATTTGTAGACTGCTTTGGGTAGAATGGACATTTTAATAGTATTTGTTCTTCCAACCCATGAGCATAGAACATCATTCATTTGTTGATATGATCTTTACTTTCTATATTAATATCTACAGTTAATTAATATAGATATAATTAATATCTAAATAATATCTATAATAATATCATGTAAGTGTTTTGTAGACTTTGGAGTACCGGTCTTTTACCTCTTTGGTTAGGTTTATTCCTAGGTATCTTATTGTTTTTGGTGTAATTGTAAATGGAATCGATTCCTCGATTTCTCCTTCTGATGCTTCATTATTGGTGTATAGAATGCAAAAGATTTCTGTGTGTTTATTTTGTATCCTGAAACCTTATTGAGTTTGTGCATCAGTTCTAGCAGTTTTTTGGTGGAGTCTTTTGGGTTTTCTATATAGAATATAATGTCATTTGCAAATAGTAAAAGTTGAACTTCTTCTTGCTGATTTCTTTATTGTTTGATTACTTCCTTTTATTTCTTTATTGTTTGATTACTGTGACTAGGACTTCCAACACTGTGTTAAATAACATTGGTGAGAGTGGACAGCTCTGTCTTGTTCCTGACCATAGAGGAAAAGCCCTCAGTTTTTCCCCATTGAGGATGTTATTAGTTGTGGGTCTTTTGTATATGGCCTTTATGATGTTGAGGTATGTCCCCTCTAACCCTGCTTTGTTGAGAGTTTCTATAATGAACGGATGTTGTATTTTGTCAAATTCTTTTTCTGCATCTATTGAAATGATCATGTGGTTCTTATAATTCTCTTATTGATGTGATGTATCAAGTTGATTGATTTTTGATTATTAAATCACCCTTGCAATCCAGGAATAAATCCCACTTGATTGTGGCAAATGATTCTTTTAATGTGCTGTTGAATTCTATTTGCTAGTATTATATTAAGGATTTTTGCATCCATGTTCATCAGGGATATTGGCCTGTAGTTCTCTTTTTTAGTGGCAACTTTACCTGGTTTTAGTATCAGGGTAATGCTGGCTTCATAAAATGAAGTTGGAAGTTTTCCTTCCAATTTTTGGGAATAGTTTGAGAAGAATAGGTATTAACTCTTCTTTAAATGTTTGGTCAAATTTGCCAGTGAGGATATCTGCCCCTCGACTTTTGTTTATTGGGAGATTTTTTTTAATAAATTTTTTTAAATTTTTTATAAACATATAAAGTATTTTTATCCCCAGGGGTACATGTCTGTGAATCGCCAGGTTTACACACTTCACAGCACTAACCATAGCACATACCCTCCCCAATGTCCATTAACCCACCCCCCTTTCCCAACCCCCCTTCTTCCAGCAACCCTCAGTTTGTTTTGTGAGATTAAGAGTCACTTATGGTTTGTCTCCCTCCCAATCCCATCTTGTTTCTTTTCTTCTTTTCCTACCCCCTTAACCCCCCATGTTGCATCTCCACTTCCTCATATCAGGGAGATCATATGATAGTTGTCTTTCTCTGATTGACTTATTTCACTAAGCATGATACCCTCTAGTTCCATCCACGCCGTTGCGAATGGCAAGATTTCATTTCTTTTGATGGCTGCATAGTATTCCATCGTGTATATATACCACATCTTCTTTATCCATTCATTT